>JAQIUQ010006539.1:322500-337500 GCA_030378365.1 Hybognathus amarus
CAGTAGCAATTAGCCTTACCAGTTTTGCCTAATTGATAAGTCACAGTAACACTGCATATGTAACCCTTGCCTGTAAAGAAATAAAATCAGGCACAGTGTGTTGACACATTACCTACTGTCA
Organism: Hybognathus amarus; assembly: GCA_030378365.1. Taxonomy (NCBI): domain Eukaryota; kingdom Metazoa; phylum Chordata; class Actinopteri; order Cypriniformes; family Leuciscidae; genus Hybognathus; species Hybognathus amarus. The sequence goes on from JAQIUQ010006539.1 coordinate 322,622, forward strand.
GCAAACAGGGGTAGTGCAGTCCACATTTTTCTTTATATGATGGATGAACAAGTAAAACTATTTATTTGGTGTTCTGTACTAGTATACAATTGTTTTCGGTTCATCCTTTGCTTGTCTGAGTTTTAGAATGGATGGCTGTGGATAAATTGGTTCTAGGCAGAATGGCAACAATGTGACTGTGGCAACAATGCTAAAATGCTTATTTATATTAGTGGTGGCATGTTAAAATGTCCATCTCAGTACACTGGATTTTTAATGACTTGGACAGAGGTGGCAGGCTGAAGAAGACATATTATATACCATGGATCTGCACAGACATGAGTAGGGAATATGAGACCTTTAGAAAAGGTGACCTTAAAAAAGATTAGCTTGATCTTTTAGAACAAGCCTTGATGATGATAGTTGATGGCTGTTGATGGCTGCCAGCATGTTGTGATTTTTCTAGGGTGTTTTGGTTTCTTATTGGTCCAACTCTCTATACAGTATTTCCATGCAACGTTATAAGCAGGCTATAGCTAGTTTTTGTTCGTGTAGTTGACCTACAGTCTTCGTCTGTCTATTCAAGTAAACATGGCAAATTAACTGAATATTTAAAGAATTAATACGCATTTCACACCATTGTTGTCTTTCCAAGTTAGAGCACAAATCTGCAGGTGATTTTAGTTTTTAATTTACATTGCCAATTTTAAAAGAAGAATTATTGCTTTAGTCCAAATGAAATCAAACTTTTAATACACACAAACAAACATACGACAAATACGGTAAAAACCAATATTGTGATATATTGTAAAAATAAGAATTATTGCTTTAGTCCAAATGGAATCAAACTTTTAATACACACACACACACACACAAACATATGACAAATACAGTAAACACACAAATATTGTGATATAGTTACAATTTAAACAGACAAAAGCTGAATTTTTTATGATTTTTTTTCATTTTTATTATTTATTATGTTGTTTAAACAGAAACTGCTTCATATTTTTGAGTAATGTTGTATAATGTATGCTAGTGTGCTTGTGTATGTGTGTCTAAATGACCCATCCAAGAGGTGTAAAAGAGAAAGCAGAATCAGATTAGCATTAACCCCTTACGATAATTTAGTACCTTCAAAAGCTGGATATACCTCCATCCAGACATCCTAACAACTTCTCTGATCTTAAACTTTAACTTATAAGTCAAAGCATACTTAAGCTGCACTGTTTTACAACTTATGTCCAGGCAGCAGGGGCTATATTAGGAACCCTCTGTCACTTTCCATTTCAACGGCAGTTCTCTTCGGTTCAGGAGAAAGGAATGGGGAAGTGAGCGGAGAATATAGACCCTTTGCTTATTGGCCAATAAATGAAGAAACAGAAACAAGAGCACTGTCCTCACAATAATCTTACCTCTGCCTAATAAATCCTACCTCTGCCTGCTCCTATTTAATCATATTTTTCTTGTTTTGCTGCAGGTTTAGTCTTCACAACTAATGGAGGTGAACCAGCTACCCATTGAATGGCACCTGTGCTTCTGTTCGCCAGATGACCTACGGAACCGAGGATACAGGTAGGGTCTTTCTGCTTCAGTGAGAACTCCCTCTGTAGTAAAATGCATGCTGACCAGAAGATCCTGCCAACCGAATGATGGTCTGGCTCGAAATATCACTTGCTGGAGGGCACAAAACCTGAGCAGTGACTCTGATTTAAAATCTCTGTGCAAATTTACACTGGAAATGTATTGGGATTTATAGTTTAAAGTCCTTAAAGACTTTACTTAAACCAAGACAGTCCACTCATATTACTATGATTGGGAGAAATTTCAACACGTAATTGCCTAGAAGCTCAATTCCTATAGGAATAGTCAGTGTCCTAAGCTTAGGGCTCCACGTGTGCGTTGCCTTGAGCAAATCTGAAAGATAAACTTTTATGAAACATTAATGGCACGGTTCATATCAGATTGTGTTGCTGATTTAAATATGTTATTTAAGTGGTAGTGTGGCAAGCAGTTTTTGAGAGTACAGGATTTTCCCATTCAAGGCTTGTAAAAGCTGCACAGAGGCATTGCAAATATGGCTGCTTAGTGAACATGTACTTTACTTGAAAGGGACTTGGCTTAAAATAAGGTAAAGAGAGAGATGTACATCTACTGTTTAACATGACCTTACAGATGTTATAGACTTTATTGCTGCTTCTACAGTTCCCCCTTCCCAACCAGATAGGAATGTAATGTGATGAGGACATTTAGAGGAGGTTTATTTTGGTAAGGGATGTAATGAGCATGATTGTGTGCTGATTACACCCAAGCCAACATACTGGAGTGTCTTGGGTGAGCTGCGAAAAGGAGATGAGGGTAAAAGCGAGCAGTGACAAGCCTCATTAACAGGAAATACTCTGCTCCGCTGCCGAGGCCCTGCCGCTGATGAGGAACCTAACTGCTAGACTCTCTAATTATGCACTGTAACCGGCATCTCATAGACAGCAATAACCCCCACCTCTCTGCATATGCAAATATGACAGACCCGATCATTAGGTTTTATGCCTCTAAGCCAAATTGTTATTGTAAAACCATTGAAGCCAAGGGCAAAGATGTAAAACTCTATCACGCATTTTGACACATTTTTTACGAGCTTTCCTCAATAACAGAACAAATGTTATTGAATGTCAGGGATAGTCAAGGGTAATGTGCCATGAAAGTGTTGTTTCAAATCAGAACAATTATTTGATGCTTTGTCTAAAAAAAAGAAAGAAAAAAAAGGTCGATTTTCGGAGCCAAGAATGTATAATTTGGCTCGTTCTCCACTCTGTTTTCCCTGCATTTTGGTTCAGCGTGCCATATTGAAATTTCATAATGATGCCCACAAATTATGTCCCATATGTTCATGGGTCTTGTGCTCCACTCACTCCTTTGACTATTAAAAACAATTTCAAAACATGTTTCGCTGCTGATTTTCAATGTACCCTTTGTCTTTCAGGGGACAAACTTTTAAAAAATGTTTTTATTCAAATATGAGAAAGTAATATATGGGCCATTCTAATATATGCCCCCCCCAGCCCAAACCCCACCCACAACATTTTTTGGTCAGGAAGCTCAGGTCTGGACTCAATCCATTGAAGAGACAAATATGATCGGTTCAGAAATCAATTGTCAATTGGAAAGATGTGTTTGCCGTCCTTCCTACGGGATTGAGTCCTGTTGACAACTATGCGTAGCTCTAACATCATTTACTGCGTTGTTCTGATTGTTGGTTGTAGGTCTACTCAATTGAGTGCGGAAGGTTTTTTTTTTCCTGGTTTGGATTAAGAACGCCTCATAATCAAAGCCCTTTGAAGCAGAATCAGACTATGACGAAGTCAGGCTACCATGTGCTGGCTATCATCTTTGAACTAGGTTCAAAAGTATCTACTAAAACGTGGTGAAGTTTCGGTTGTGACATCATGTTTTTTGAGTGTTATTCGATACAATTTAGATTGTGTGTTTGTACAATTGTTCAGAAATGTGCTAGTAACCTATTAGCATCTAGCAACTAGGCTAAAAAGGATCTAAAATTGTCACTACCGAAACATGTCTGATGTTAGAGATAGTGTTTGGTTCAATGTATATTCAAACTAATGAATCCCAACATGCAGGTTGGACACCCCTATATAGCATAGTGTATGTTGACGAATAATGGATGCGAACGACGAAACCGCGTTCTGCGATGTTGACGAATATGCCTATGATGACCCACAGGAAAATAATTATGAGCCTTCTAGGCGAGATAGAAGTCAGGGGGAGAATCGGGGGACGAACAATGGGCAGAGGAGAGAAGTAACGTTAGAGTTGTGGTGTCGAGAAAACCAGTGGCGAATAGGGCAAGTGAGTTCATGTAAGTTAGCACCGTGGCTAACGCTGGTTCATCTACTGTATGGCTATACCTTGGTGTTTTGTAATAAATCTGCTTAAGCAAACATACATTCGACTTTGTTCTTGATTAAACATCCATTTAGATTGTCTTAATTTAAGCCAGCAACATTTTGTCTTCTCATATTCAACGCTGACAGTGATTATGCAGTCCATCCAAGCTGGTTAGCACTATCAACATTGACTAATGACCATGCCATAACAACAAATAAATAATGCTTTTCAAATGCAGTTAGTGATACCATTTAAACCGAGTGAAATGTGCGCCACAAACGACCGAGTGTGTGTGGTAAAGACGCGGCAGTGAAGTCTGCTCTATTCACCTGCACATAATGCACCCAAGACCAAAAAGCCTTGTTTTTCCTAGAAGGAAAATGATGGATATGATGTCCTGACAGGCTGGAATTCGTGCAACAAGCACAAACACAATAATTTACCATTATGGCTTCTCTAAAACTCGATCCAAAACTTTCTGTCTCTCACTACTGCTTGAACTACATCAACACCCAGCAATGAGAAGCGTCAGCGAGCTTCATTTGTTTGCCTCGGGCGACGTCATTTGACGCGTTGCATGCGGGAAAGGCGTATTCCAGAGCCTCAGCGCATTTTCATCAAAATCTCGACATCAAATGAGATTTCATTAGTAATTTTTACATGCGTGTTTTAAAAGACCTCTGCAGACAATTTAAAGTATTAATTCAGAAATAAATTCAACCTGCATGTTGCTCTTTAAATTATTTATTGTGTTTCTCTAGTGAAAATTTTAGGGAGATGCAAAATATTCCAAAACTTTCTGAAAATACAATATGATACTACACTACACAATTAATACAAATTGTGAACCTTGGATATTATATAATTTGCATATACACAGCATTTGTGAAAAATAAATAAATAAATAAATAAATAATAATAATAATAAGTTTCGAACCAATTCTGTAGAATGGCCCATATACACATCCACTCACAGAAAACAAAACTGTTCCCATTTGCCCTTGCTGAAACCTAGACTGAGACTTTCCACTGATCCACTTATAATGTTCAGTGAACCAGCTTGAAGAGCGCTGGAGACTTCAGAGTATGTGAACCTGTCAGGCTTGATCATGACCTTTAAAATATACAATATAGTTGCTTATCTGTGCATTGTTAAAAGATGTGCTAACTGCCCCATTCACTGGACTTTTGCAAGGTTTCCCAAAAGTCAGCCTGTGCAAATAATTACTGGAAAAAAGCCTACAAAACAAATGTAAAACCTATAGCAGTCTATTTCCTTTTCTTTTAGCACATTTAGGTGTATTTTTAGTGAGTTTGTGTATGCTGTGAGAGAGACTGTATGTGAGTGAGTGACATTGATGGAGAGGTAGAAAGATAACTTTTTTAAGAAGAATACGATTTTTCCCCCTCAGTATCTCTTTCTTTGAGTCCGTCTCTCTCTCTCTCTCCATCTCTCACTGCTCTCAATTCCAGGCGCTCGCTCTCTCCTTGGGTGACATCTCTGCATTACAGACCATATTGCTTTCCTGTCATTAAAGTTCTTTCACATCACACAGTGATTTATCAACATCAGTGTTGTGTATAGATGTATTCAGATTCAAAACAGCATGGTTAACCCTAAAACCGTATTCTGGACAAATGTGGGCAAAATAGTTTTGATTTTTTTTTTAATAGAAATACTTCCCTTGATCTGAGCGGTATAAGACTTGGCTACTTTCCCTAAGTTTGCCTCCTTAACACACAATTTTTTTTACTTAATTCTATAATGTTAAGTGGGTGAAAAAAACAACACCTTAATCTTGTATTTGGGTCAAAAATGGGCACCCATAGAAATGAATGGGAAAAACTGTTAATTTCAGAGCATTCGAAAAATAAGCCAAAATAAGCCACTAGGTGACAGCAAAGTCACTTAATCTTTAGGTTTTAGCTCTAAGAACTTATTGGAATGATATTTTAATTTAGTTAAAAAAATAAATAAATAAATAAAACTACATAGTAATTTATTTACATTGAAATAATTTACATAGAAAATATGGTACTTTTTGAAGTAAATAAATTCTAAAATACCCTCAAAATAATAAAAAAACATCATAAATGGATAGACAAAACTTTATCAAAGACAGTGATATAACATTTGTAATAAATAAAATTTAGGATCACACCTGAGTCCTCTGTGCCCACATTTGTTCACAATTACAGGATTAAGGGCTATAAAGTGAATACTTTTTAAGGGCTAAGTTACAAATCTATTGTGAAGCAACTTCCTCAATCATGTCAAACTTCAGTTAAGAGTGAAATCTCTTAATGAAGCGGGATGCAACTAGCTAATTAGCCCATTAAAATAAATTAAGTTATTAAAGTATTAATGTTCCTTCTATATATTCGACCCACCGTTGTCACCCTGGTCGCTTCTCGGAGCACCAACCGTTTATCAAAATGCAGATATGCATGCCAAGTGATTCAACACTATACTGCTGACGTGCCATTTTTACACTTATACAATTTACAGATCTGTCAATTTGTAAATTGTGTTTGCTCTGAAGTCTAAATGGCATGTTTCCAACTTTGAATCAAATATTTTTGTATTGATTCCACTGGCTGTTTTTATTTCCTTATCTAGGTCTGCCACGATGGGCATGTGTTCTGTCGTTGACGTTGTGGGCTCATAACATCCACCTTCTTTAGTGTTGGGCCAGGTTAATATTATTACAGAGCAATGGAGGAGATAAATCTCTAATTGAAATTTGAAAGCAGACCACCACGGATTGCCTCTAGCCTAACACGGCAGAGAGGGAGAAAAAATATCAATGTGTGTTAAAAAGGCCGCTGTGCAAGGCAATTAACAGCTCCTTCGCAACTTCTTGTTGTAATTTCTGGAGGGTCTGGTGTGGCATGTCATTTCAGACCAGCGTTGTTTCATGCACTACTTCCCATACAGCTGTGTTTCACTGTATACATTTGTTTCTTTAGAATGAATTACCTCTTAAAAATAAAGTGACATATTATAGAGTGTCAATCTCAGACACTCAGACAATAATTTATGTCAGCAGTGTAATATTTAGACACTTTATCATCACTATTGTTACTTCAAGGTTCTACTGTATATTGTTACCAAGTTGATTGTGTCTATTCCAACAACATATTTAGTGAATATATGATGATCAAACATCAAATAACCATAAACGTGACTAGTGAATGATGTAAAAGGCACACACATTGTTAGACCATGACACCTAATGGATTAGCTGACAAATTGAACCTTATGGTAAAGTTTTAACTTAGGCTACTATTTTTTTCTTCACATTTTAGAGTAATAGTAATGGTACCAAAGCCAGAAATACTGTGAAGTAAAATATCTATTAAAACTGTCAGCTTGTGTGGCCTTATTAAAATCAAATGGATGAAGAATTCAGCCTGCTGTAACAATTTGGAACAACTATTTAATGTCATGTTCAGATAGTTCAGAACAGATGAGGAAATATTGAGTCAATTCAAGTCAGTTTCAAAAAGCACAATACAAATATTGTTTTTATTTTAACTTTTAAAAAAAACCTTTAGTTGTTTAGTTGAAAATGATGAAGAGCTGTTGGAGCTCATCTTCCCGTGGCAAGACAAAGACACATTTTAAATGTACAGTATATAGTTACACCATATATGTAAGCTAGTCGTATTTGTGACATGCAAGACAATATGCCAACAAACAACTCTTTTCAAATAATTGTGTTAAACAATGGCTTTTTGCACCTTGTTTGTAAGGTGCAAATACTTTGGCAGTCAAGAGAACATAACATATAAATAAAGGTTATGGGAAGATTTGTAAATCTGCCAGACAAACTTTTGCAATGATAGTATTCTTAATAACATTGATTTTTTAATCACAGAAACAGTATAAGGAAGGTCAGAATAATTAAATTAATTAATAATTCAGTTTTTTTTGAAAAAGTTAATGTTACCTTTTTATTGCTTACAACTTTTTTTCTATAGTTTCTGTTGGTGTTAAATGTTGGTGGATTTTAGAAGAGTTGTGTGACTTTGTTGGTCTGAAATAGAAGACAGTTACCATTATTTAACAATAATTATTCATTTTACAGCTCAGCAGATAAAAAAAAATAAAATAATAATAATAATAAAAAAACATTAGTGTGGTTAACTTTGATGAACAGTGCCTTCTGAACAGTGGTTTGTATTGAGCATAACATACATAATGCATGCCATCAACTGAGGAGCATAGATTTGGTCTTTGTGTCCTAAATTAGTGTGGTGCAGATTAACTTTATGAAAGCCAAACAATTTTGCAGAATATTTACTATGCATGCAATGTCTGGTATAATGGTATGGTCATTCTACAGCCTAACATTTAGTGTTTGTTTGTTGTTGCCCCACCCCACAAGTTGCTTCTATCAAATAAATACCGAATCCTATAGGGAAGAGTTCCTAGAGGAATCCCTGTCTAGTTCAAAGCCCCGCCCCCTCGCGCGTGGCGCTGTCCATCACAGTAGTGCTGCTCTCAGAAACTCCGCGAGCTCAAGCGCGCGCCCGAGCAGATCGTTGCTTTAAGCGCGAGGCGACGGCTGGTAAAGTTCTGCTGCTCAGACTCTGGAGGATCAGTCAGTGTCCAACGAATGAGGAAGGAATTCATGCACCATGTTCTGCTATCTGAACACTGTCGCTTGAGATCAGGAAGAGTGCTGTAAACTTACAATCATGATTTGGACTATTCTGTTGCCATATTGTGTGACATTTGTGTTGGGAAATAAGACCGACGAACGAATACCTTTCTTTCACGGGCATGTGTTTGAAAACTCTCCACCTGGCTCAAAAGTGAACGGACTGAGTATCCCGGTGAAGCGCATCGACCCGCAGAGATGGTGCTCCAAGTCCGGGATGCACCTAAAACTCCTGGGGGACAGGAGTGAAGATTTTCACGTATTTGCCCACCACAAGCGAGGACACATATTATTGAAAACCTCTAACGTTCTCGATCGAGAAGAGCGCGCTGAATATTTCCTCAGCGTCGCGCTGTGCTGTCAGAGCTGCGCTTCAGCTGAACGCGTCGTGGCCGAAGTTGCTTCTATCAAAGTGGACGTGCTTGACACGAACGACCACGAGCCCACTTTCCAACATGCAGACGCGAAAATAACTTTGGACGACGCCACGGCCCTGAGGTCGGTGGTGTACACGGTGAAAGCAGAGGACATTGACAGTGGCAAAAACGCCGAGCTCATATACTACGCGCTCCCGAGAAACGGCAGTTTCTATGTAGTGCCCAAAACCGGCGACATCCTCCTCGTGGACTCAATTCTCGGTCTCGCGCAGCCCATAAAGTTCAGCGTGTTTGCACGAGACCACGGCTGGCCCGCTCGGACCAGTCGGAATATGGATATAGAGATCAGTCCGCGCCAGTGGCCAGCCCCTCCTCAGCTCGATAACGGACTCTCGAGAAAGTCCCGCTCCGTGCCGGAGCCGGTGCTTATCACCGTGTCTGAAGAGCGCGAGCATTGGCTCCGTCATAATGAATCTGCACCCGGTGAGGTTTCAACAAGCCAGCTTTGAGCTGCTTCACCCGGACGCGGATAACTCTCCCGTCACCGTGAGTCGGGACAGCGGAGATCTGGTTATATCGAGGCGGCTCGACCGTGAGACGCAGCCGCTAGTGGAGATAACTGTAAAAGTACAAGATAAGCGAGGTGAGTGCGCCGTGACTAATCCAAATATCTGTACAACATGACTATGTGCCCTGGTCCCTTTCCCACCTGTACAGTACGTGACAGTGGCAGATTTCACCTGAACACCCAAAATGACGCGCGCCTCCATGTACCCAGATCCTCCTCTCCTCCCTTCAGATTGAGCATGTCATATTAAGCTTCCCTCATTATAGATGCTCAAAGTTCACACGAATCAAAGTTTAATTATCACTGAGCCAAGGCGCAGATGAACCGCGGTTGCTGCTCGAATAAATGCGTCCACTTGCGTTGTTGTGACGCAGAGAAATGCATACGCACCTAGGTGATAAATACTGCAAATTACATCAAATTATTCTATAATTTGTGAACTGGATTTTTACATTAGTGGGATTTACTGTGAATTATGCAAATGTTTTTTTTATTCATCAAAACATTTTTGCATCCATTTTACTTGTAACTTTTGGTCATCATTTTTAGTTTTAATTGGATTTTCTTAATCAGTAATTCAATTCGAAGTTGTCAAAATAAGTGCAATTAACCAATCATTGCATGCTGGCAGCAATTTTTCTATTAAGTTCAAGTTTTACATTCTAAGTGGTTATGCATATTCCTTTCTTCATCCAATCATGATTTTCTTCTGCATAACTCATTCGGCTTTAAATAAGTCGTCTCAATTTATACAGGTCATTCAGGCGCCCTGCAATTTAGGTGTTTTTGTGTGTGAGGAGGGAGAGAAGGAGGGAATCTGGTAAGATAATCACATGGGTCCTTTTACCAAAATAATATCATACATATCTATTCACCTTTAATTGCGTCCTTTTCCAGGTGATCCCAATGCATCAAATGACTTTAGGCACGAATTTGGGGTGATTTAATCCTTTTGAGTTGGAGATTGTGCTCTTCTTTCCTTCATCTGCTTGCAATAGCCATGTAATCCCAACTCATTCACTTTCTCATTTTGGGGGTTTAAGACAGCTCAGTTTGGAGAAACTGCTCATATTTGAGGAGTTGATCGGTCATGATTTAGCAGTATTGTGATTTAATTAGTGTTGGTTTGTTAATCAGGGGCTTTCTGCTTGCTGGACCTGTAGCTCTGGAGCTATTGCATTTTTTTTTCATCCCCGTTCCAAGCATATGTTCAAGGGCGCTTGTTTGTGCGTGTGGGAATGTTTGCAGGTCTGTGTGTTGTGCGGTGTGTGGCCAAGCTTCGCACAAACAATGAGGGCAAACATCTGGTTTTAATGAGTAAGAAGAGCTGACCTCTCAATTTGCCTGTGGCTAATTGGAAGTAATGAGCTTTCATGTAACCACACATAACCTCACAAAAATACCCCTATATATATATGGGGTATTTTTTTTATATGTATTAAAGATATTGGTCCCACTTTATATTAAATGGCTTTAAATACTATGTACTTACATCGAAAAATAAGTACAACGTATTATTGTGGTCCTGTTGTATTGTAAAACACTTTTGCTGCTATTGAGGTATGATACGTGTAGGGTTAGGCACAGGTGTGGTGGTATGGGTAGGTTTAAGGCTAGGTTAAGGTGTGAGGAAGGGTCAACTGTGTAATTACATAAATTAATTACAGCTGTAATTACATGCTGGTATTTTTAAAATATACAATATTTTTAAAAAGTACAATGTAAAAACATGTATGTACACAATAAGTCCATTGCAACTAATTAACAAATTATTAATTTCAATGTAAGTATATAGTACTTAAAGCCACTTAATATAAAGTGGGACCAAGATATATATATATCTTCCCTCTTCTTTAGCTTTGAAAAATATTTTTTATTTATTTATTTTTTATTTTTTATCCAGCTCTTTTAAATACTGCAGTTTGGAACATAAGGCTATATCTCTGAGACAAAATTATCTTTTGAATTAGCTAAATGTTATTCGTTTTTAATATTAAGAAGCAAAAAGCAATAAGCGAGGACTTGCCATCTGAACAAATCTTTAAGCGTACATGCTGCAGAAAAGTTGCAAGACGACAACCTTGCAAAGCAATTGATGACGGCCTCTATGACAACTTTAAAACCTCCAAGCAATACTTGGATCTTCTGTAGGTATTCAATGATTAATATATGAAGAAGATCAAAACAAAATCTAAATGCACTTTGCAGGCCGCTGATTCTCTAACATACAATATTCTTCTACAGAACAGTCGAAGAATTGATAATGTCTGAAGTGTCTTCATTATCTCACACTGCTGTCAAGATTGTGAATGTTAACATCACGCTTCTGTGTACTAACTGGTGACGACAGTGTGCCATTTAAATGGAGTGCTTTTTGTTATACCTGACCTAAGACAAGTCAAATATTCACATCATGAAATGATTTGATATGTTCCATTATTAATTCAATTCAATTCAAAGATTGCTTTATTGGCATGACTGCACATCATACAATATTGCCAAAGCTTGGAATACATAGAATAATTATAAAGACATCAAAATAATAAAATATCAAAATTAAAATCTAAATGTACAAATTAACAGTGTTGAATAACCGTTTATGAATATTTCAAAATTTGGTGAAGAATTCAGTGTGTAAGAGTTTTTTGTGTGTGTGTGTGTACGATCATGTGTGAGTGCATCACTGATCAGTCGTCGACTGTCTCTTTTTGTGACAAGCATCAATGTATCTGGCTGTTAATATGATACAACACCTAATAAATGTTGAAATTGTATTTGGGCAAAGTATTTAAAATTTTGCATAAAAAGTCATAATGTCCTCATAGATGGGGTAGCTGGCGAGGAAGTGTTGCTCTGGCAGATGCGTCAGTAATCATTATCACTAGCACTAAGATCAGTCTTAAGTTTGTGTGTGTATTGAAGAGTTCAGATGCAAAAGCCTCTAAATGCCATTTGGAATTTTCTTCTAAAATGATCATTTTTATCAAGCTTGTATATTTAAGTTGGTAACGCTTCCTTTTACAGTCCAGTTACCCATGTAAATACTATGTACTTATTTTAGTAACTACAATTACTGATTTCACTTAAATGGCAATGAAGATTACCTATTAATTGTCATTTAAGTGAAATTACTGAACTTAAATATACAAGCTTGATAAGAAATGGTCATTTTAGAAGAAAATTTCAAATGGCATTTAGAGGCTTTTGCATCTGAACTTCTTCATATATAGCCACAAATTACTCTCTCAATATTGTTAAGTTTAAATTTCTCCTTTTGACATTTTGACAAATTTTACAAGCATGTCTTAAATGATGCACAAAAAACAAAAAAAAAATCCAGTTAAATTTATGTCAGAAATTCACTGTAATAAATTGTGACAAATGTGTCCGGTATTACAGGATGACATGCTGTTCAAAAGTTTTGGATCGGTAATATTTTTTAATGCTTTTAATAGCATCTCTAAGTCACTTTTGCTCACCAAGGTTGCATTTATTTGATTAAACAACAACAAAAAAAATAACTGTATAAAATAACTTTTATATTTTAATATATTTTAAAAATGTAATTTATTCCTGTGATAAAAGCTGAATTTTCAGCATCATTACTCCGGTCTTCAGTGTCACATGATTATTCAAAAATAATTCTAAATGATGATTTTGATAGCTCAAACATTCATTAAATTGAAAACAGATTATTTGATCAATACAAAGTTCAAAAGAACAGCATTTGTTTAGATTGCGTTAATTTCCTTAGCTGCTTTAAAAAAAATTGATTATCTGACATACTGACAGACATACACACTTGTTTTAATTATTGATAGGTAGATCCTGACTTTTAGTCCTTATTTGGTTTGTTTATATATTTAAAACTCATTGCAGTTTTTTTCCTGTGTAAATATTTTGTAAACTTTGTGTAAATCTGTATTGTATTTTAATTTACGTAAATGTATTGTTTTTCAGCTCATGGTTAAAAAAAAGCTAAATATACATATATTTGAAATATAATATTTTGTAACATTTTAAACGACTTTACTGTTACTTTTGGTCAATTTAATTCATCCTTAATGAATAAAAGTATTGATTTCTCTTTTCTCTTTCCCCCAAATATAAAATAAATTCCAAACTCCAAACCTAAATGTTTGAAAAGATTTCTATTTCAGATAAATGCTGTTCTTTTGAACCTTCTATTCAATCAAAATCTGTTTTTAAAAAAAAAAAATTGGAAATTTTTCTTGAGCATTAAATCATCATATTATATTTTTTTCTGAAGAGTCATGTGACACTGAAGACTGGAGTAATGATGCTGAAAGTTCAGCTTTGTCATCACAGGAATAAATTACACTTTTCTATATATTCACATGGAAAAAAAGCTGTTTTAAATTCTAATAATATTTTCAAATATTACTTTTTTAATCAAATAAATGCAGCCTTGGTGAGCAGAAGATACTTCTTTTAAAAATATTCAAAATTTTACACAATCCCAAAATTTGTATTGGTACTGTACTGTATGTGCTTGCATATTTTAATCTTAAGTGTTAATGTTTACATAGCTAATCTACTTGAATCACTTCAAAAATCATGTTTTAGTTGCACTTTATTTCAAAGTATGTGTATTTACTGTGCACTTTCATTTAAGTACTGGGTAACATAAGGTAACTACATGGGTTAGGTTTAGGATTATGGTTCAGGGTTATACTCTGTTATTCCAATTACTATAAGTACATAGCCTAGTATGTACATGGTGACAACACTGTAATGTACTGATACCTACAAGGATAATACATGTCGTTTATTATAAAACTATCTTAAGTCTCTGTGTATTAAAAAGTAACTTGCAGTTAACCAAAAACAAAGGACTATTATTGCTAAACCATTTATTTTTACAATATACTGTATATTTTTATTTTACGTTTTTTTGCATTGGCATTTTTGCAGTACAAGTATACATAACTGATATGCCTATGCCTTTATACATATTCATAAATGTAAATTATTCCTGACATCATCTCTCTTCCGACAAATCACCCCATACATCTCCCATTCCTTGCATGTTGATGTGCTGTGTCTGAGTGAGTCTGGGTAATTTGGGCAAATAGTCCAGTCTGAGTTGTCTTCCTGGGTCTTTCCTTCCTTTCCCTCTGCATTTCTTCATTAGCTTTCTCACTCTCCACCTCACGCTCTATCCTTTCAATCGTAACCCTTCTGCTTTCTTGTCAGAGCACGTCTGATGCTTGCCAGTCTTTGTGGTATCAGTGCTGTGGGATCAATTAACCCCTGCACAGAGGATGCCAATAGATAGCTTGTGTATGTGTGTGTATCAATGACAGTCCTCAAAGCAATCTCAACAGTGCAATATAATTTTACCTTAGAGATGCCATCAACTCT
>JAQIUQ010006539.1:342500-607307 GCA_030378365.1 Hybognathus amarus
CCGCGTGAGTGTTCAGCGTTGTCGCGTCTTCTCTTCTCTCATGTGTTGTGGAAGACGCATCAAGTGCTGCCGCAATAATACACACTCGTGTTCAGGAGTCGGGACATGACAGAATAAAAACATAATCGGTTTTCTTTAATAAGCATGAAACGCATGCCAGTATGAACAGAGAATCTATGCTCTTAGCTCTTAAAGTGACAGAAACCATATGTGTCGTTCATTAATTTTGTCGTCAAAACAAGAAAAGAGAGCTTTAAGTTAAAGGAATCAGGATTAGCCTATGTGTTTAATTTATTCAGGACTAAAATACTATCCAGTGTTATTTTCCATTTGATTACTTTATTCAGACTGATTACTTTATTGATTACTTTATACTTCTTATATTATTGTAGACCTATTCAAAAACATTTCTCTTTATTTGTCTTTATTTGTATCTTTATTGTATTTATTTGTGTAACTTTTTTCAATTTAATTGACTATTTAAATCAAGCCTTGTGTTGTGTAAATTCTTAACAACATTACCCCATTGTAAAAAAATGCAATGAGCACAAACATTTAAGCAACATAAATTTAAAAATTTTGTTTGGCAAAAATGAAATTCAGGCCCTGAAGACTTTTTTTTTCCTGTCCTGGACTCGGTCTTGACTCCGGACTTGAACCTTTTTGGACTCGGTCTTGACTTGGACTCAAACCTCTTTGGACTCGGTCTTGATTTGGACTCGACTAGTCCTTGTCTTGGACTAGACCAAGTTGGTCTTGACTACAGCCCTAGCGTGAGCTACGAGATACAGTGTAACCGCGCCACCGATTGCAGTGGTAAATTACGCCCCTGGTGAATATGCCACACTGATAGGTCAGTCTACCCATGACAAGATTTCACCGCACGTTACTGAGATAGGCAGATGAAAAGTGCACTGTGGCGTGTCTCCGAACAGTGATGTTAGAACAGTGGTCATATTGTATTGCGTATCTACGCACAGTGGAAAAACTCATTTCTTCGATTTACTGAAACCTATATCGTCGCTGTCCGAATGAATATCGCGTATGTCCATTTTGACGATTTTGAGATTTTTTCACGGATAGAATGTCCAGGTTCATTTCCGTATACAGCATGCTTCACATTATCTAAATGACCAATGAAAAGTTGTGAAATCATGTCATCTGATTTCCATGTATTTCCATTTGCTGTCAAAGCTGTCAATCACGCAGCGTATCTCCCATAGACAGTATGGTATCTCCCGCCCTGTGGAGGCATCTCGCCGGTCTCGTGAAGTTTCTCGCCGGTCTCGTCTCTGAGACCCCTACACCTGGTATTATAATGCGATCTGTATCCAGATAAGTTATCCAGATAATAAAAAGGCATGTTAATGCAAGGTATAAATACGTTGTGATCGGATTGTGATCGGATCTGCCTGACCATCTGGAGGTAGTCTGGCTCGCACTGTGTTTGGATCTTTACTAGGTGTAAACGCAATCTGGTTGTTGAACCACATATGTATATTTTACTCCTCCCAAAAATGCTAAAAAAAAATAAACGAGTGAGAGCGTGTTATATAGGCTATATGACACACATCACCGCAGATAAGCAGCTGCATCAAAAGTGAAAGTAAGTCACAGACACAATCATCTTCACAATCACACAATCATCTTCAAGTAAAGAAACGAAGTGATCTTACAGGGCATGCTGTTGCCACACTCTCTTATTGATGTATGTCTTTGATTTTGAAATTAGCTGATGATAAAATGCAGCTCATATCTGTAATAAAATGCAGCTAATTTCCGACAAAATTACGGTAGGATTGTGTAAATAAAGTATCAGTCTAGCATCGCCATCCATGCCAGTTTATTTGATTCATTGTCTCTTCATAGTTTGCAAGAGACATTTAATAAACTGAGCGTATTTAATAAACTGAGCTGAATTAATAAACTATTATTTTAATAAATAATAATAAATAAAATTATAAATATTGTAATTGCAATTAAATTAGATTTGTGTGTGGCAGCTGCATGTACAATTATTATTATTAATAATAATAACAGTAATAATAATACAAATGAGCTTAAAATACAATTTTAAAGGGTTTATTGCATAAAAACATGCCATATTTTATTAAATAAACAAGTTATCATTCATAGTACACTAAATTTTAAACATTTTAAATTCCAACATTGTTTGTGAAAGTCCAACAAAGTTAAATGTATAAATAAATACTCAAACCTGGAAAGTTGTGTGGCTCCGTTTTCATTTGATTATCTTGATATTGATTATTTGTAAAACTGTGTTACAATTAACCCCGCTCTATATTACATATTTTAACCCTAGCTAACAGTCGCTAGGAATTGCTGGCATGTTTCAAAACGGTGCTATGTTTGAGCCAACAAGACAGTGATTAAGGCAGTATAAAGTTAGATTTGGAAACATATACAACCAATTCAGAAACCGAAAAAAATATATGATGAAAAAATGTACTTTTATGGTGTCAAAACACTCTTTGTCCAGTATCTTCACGAAAATATTATCAAAACTTTCCGCAATTCGCGGAAGACCATCTTCTGGCAGCAAGAGAAAAGAGCGGAAGACAGCCTGCTTGATCCTGATGAACTATGTAAAAAGTCTGTGTTACATTTAACCCCGCGTTAGGCTGTGCCCCGCGCTCCCCTATAACTGCTGCAAAATCTACATGAGCACATTTTTGGCCAAAATTTTCAATCCTGTGGATTTCTATCGAAACTACTAGATTACTAGAAAAAAATATAGACTAACGGTAAAAGTGACCTCTCCTTTCTTTTACAAATTTAAAAAGACAAATTATTGCTCTAGTCATACTGAAATTGAACTTTGAAAGAGCATGCGAATAGTCTTAAACTGTGCAGACACAGACCACTTACCCTACAATGCCTATTAAGAAGCGAATAAAGCTGTATGACGGAATGTGTGAGTGTCACGGCCCCATCATCTCATCTCTCGATCTCTGTTCCTCACTCCGCAGGGAGACACGCTCAGTATTAGTAATTGCTGTTCATGCTGTACACAGCCTATATCCTACAGCCTCTCTTAAATTAGCCTTGTGTCACTGCGTTTATGCCCCAGACTCTAGATTGAATGTGCGTTTGTGTGGTTATGTAAGGATCTGTTTATGCTTATCGTGCTTGTGTAAGCAGTGCTACTGACCATGTGCGTGTGTGTGTGGCTGGCAAGACATAGTCCGCAATAGCCGGATTGCTTAATTATCAGATGGCAACTAGGTACTGATCCAACTCTCTCTCTTTCTCCATCTTGATTATTATTCCATCACTGATTATTTCATCAGTCTGTCTACAGTCTTGGCCCATCTTGGTGTTGTTTTCTTTTTCTTTTCTTTTCTTTTCATGTGTTCAGCTTAGTACTGTTCTGTGATTAGTTTGTATCCAATCTGGCTCTCTCTGATATAGGAGACTGTGAGTGTGGCAGCCAAGTCTTCTAATTGCCAGACTTAATCAAACAGACAAATGGGAGGATAGCAGGCAGCCTGTGACCTTTGCAAGATGGCATCCTCGCCTCGGCTCTTGAGCAAGATAGTTGCCAGCCAGCTCCTCTCTTAATAATGCTGACAAAAGCAACTGAGTCTGTGACTGCAGTACCATTTCCTGTCCGCATCTAATAGGCCATGTGGCCTATGAATCGCTGGAGTCTGTGATAACAGTGCTAACTCTTCCGTGCCTCTGTTGTTGCCCACTATGGCTAATGTTTGTCCTATGACATTCATCATAAGGATCTGTGATATATATTTGTGTGTGTTTGGAGGGAGTGTGTGGAAGCTGATGGCATAGATTTGGCCCTGGAGAGCACTAGCTGAAAGTGATGAGACATTAGCAGGCAAGAAGCTTTTTGTGGTGTAGTTTCACAGCATCAATCTATTTTGAAGTTTTCACTGTCAACCAATGGTGTTGCAGTGCAGTGGGGTGGAAATGTGTTGCAGATTTGATCTTTCATATGTGGCTCTAAATCTAAATACCTAAAACTATTCTCTTATTTTACACTGTTTTATCATTACATAATATCCACTCGAACCTCTTCACACAAACTGAACACAGAATCGCCATTGGCTAGTAATTTGTTTAGTTTACTTAAAAGATTTTTGACACACGCATATGGCACATTCCAGATCAAACGAGATTCTCTTCACACAATGACTTGAAAGCATAACTGAACTTTTAGGAAATATCAGCCAATCAATGATCAATGATGAAATTTGGCAACTATGTGTGAATGAAAACGTATTTTATGAATGCATATTTGTCATAATTAACAGAATTTATGGGATAATGGGTTTGCACCGGTGCTTGAGACATTATATCGTCGGTGTCCGATGAAAACCGTGTATGTCCATTTTGCCGATTTTGAGATTTTTTCACGGATAGAATGTCCAGGTTCATTTCCGTATACAGCATGCGTCACATTATCTAAATGACCAATGAAAAGTTGTGAAATCATGTCATCTGATTTCCACGTATTTCCATTTGCTGTCAAAGCTGTCAATCACGCAGCGTATCTCCCATAGACAGTATGGTATCTCCCCGCCCTGTGGAGGCATCTCGCCGGTCTCGTGAAGTTTCTCGCCGGTCTCGTCTCTAAAACCCCTACACCTGGTATTATAATGCGATCAGTATCCAGATAAGTTATCCGGATAATAAAAAAGGCATGTTAATGCAAGGTATAAATACGCCGTGATCGGATTGTAATCGGATCTGCCTGACCATCTGGAGGTAGTCTGGCTCGCACTGTGTTCGGATCTTTACTAGGTGTAAACACAATCTGGTTGTTGAACCACATATGTATATTTTACTCCTCCCAAAAATGCTAAAAAAATAAATGAGTGAGAGCGTGTTATATAGGCTATATGACATGTTATAGTCAGATATGACGCGCTACTGCGACACGCATCACCGCAGATGAGCAGCTGCGTCAAAAGTGAAAGTAAGTCACAGACACAATCATATTCACAATCACACAATCATCTTCAAGTAAAGAAACAAAGTGATCTTACAGGGCAGGCTGTTGCCACACTCTCTTATTGATGTATGTCTTTGATTTTGAAATTAGCTGATGATAAAATGCAGCTCATATCTGTAATAAAATGCAGCTCATTTCCGACAAAATTACGGTAGGATAATAAATAAAGTATCAGTCTAGCATCGCCATGTCAGTGTATTGATTCATTGTCTCTAATCTCAAATATGGATTATATCATGACACTGGCAAGAATATGGTTACATTTAAAGATGTTGTGTCAAGCATAACAACGCTACGTTCAGCTGCTTATGAAATTACATGTTTTTTTCAGTTCCTGAAAAGTAACCGGTTTGGACATACATGAGTTTCATCGGGCAGCGACGATATGTTTCTGGAAAAAAAGACAATAATATGTGCTATATTTAGCATGTATTACAATAACTAATAATACATGCTAAATTCTAACATGCTTCTGAACTCATAAATATTACTCATGTTGTCTGCTTTTGCTTGAACTAATTTGCTGAAATCAAAAGGTGGGTGGTGTGGCAAAAAATATCATATCACTTTTTTTTAGTAAAATCACACCAATTTATTATTATTCTTTTATTACAGAGAGAGAGAGAGAGATTACACACCAGATTTTACGTCACATCAGATAACAAAATCTATACTGTTATCAATGATCTATTAATTATCCGATATTGTTACAAATCAGTCTCTCACTGATATAGGTTACATTGAGAATAAATTTTCAGTAATGCGCACAATTTGCAAAATGCCACATTATAAATGGTAAATGCGAGCACTGGGAATAATCACTTGGGACGTAAAATACTTTTTTTTTAAATAAAAAATAGATTCAAGTCTCAACAGATTTAAAAGCAAGGTTTTTATAATGTGTGTCAGTATTATCATGAACGGTATGATATGGCACACCCCTAGTACCCAATGGTTCTTTAGTTCCGTATAATTCAGTGTACATAATTTGTTGGATATCATTTTTTCTACATCTCTTTAAAGAAAAACAGTACCAGAATACTGTATTCGTTTAGTTTAGGGTTTGCCTGAAATATCCATGCAGCAGAACACGGACAATATATCTTCTTACATGCTAAGCAGTCAATATTTATAGTTGGCTGTCTTGCACCAGCAGGCTCACAGAGTGCTCTAATCATAGATTAATGACCATGTGGCATAGGAATGAAGTTCATTAGCATGGCTTTCTTCTCTCTATCGTGCTGTCTTTCTCGGGAACAGGATTTCAGGATGCTGGGTAGATCAGCTCACCTCAGCCCCAGATAATCAGAGCATAGGAAATGGAGTAATCTAGAGAGGTACCACTGAGTTCTCGATCTTACAGCCTCACCTCAGGCAGTGTGAAGTGTACACACACACACACACACACACAGTCTCAGTGAAAATGTACAGTGGACAGCAACTTCTGAAATAGCTATAGTGGATTTTTACAGTTCCTGATGCAAATGTGAGTGGTGCTGATGCAATAATTGGCCCTGTGATGCTAGGTGTGTGTGTGTGTGTGTGTGTGTGTGGTTGTCAGGTAATCTGAAGGGGTTTTATGGTGGTAGTTTAAAGTTGGATGTTCTGGGTTGTTGTAGGCTCAATTCAAAAGCGACCAACACCAATATCTATGGCTACTAGAAGTAGCCTGAATCTCCCTCTTTCATGCCTTTAAGTTTATTTTGCCTACTTTATCTTCCCACTGGGACAAATCTATGTCTGATCACTTTGAAAAGTAGTACTATCACACCTATGTTACTGCAAGCGGGTGATTATGAGTTTAATTATTGAGCTTAGATTTTTATTACAATCATAAAAGGTAATATGAGATATAGCACTAGTAATATAGATATGCTTGCCTTACTGCTAATAGTACAAGCACCACTAACAGCAGTAGTCATTACTCTACTAATAATTAATAGTAGTTTTAGCAGCTGTACAGAATTTTTTTTTTTTTAATGGTAATATCCACCTTTTTTCCTGAACACAAAAGTCTAGTACGACTTATTTTTTACATTTCCGGTCGCTGGTGTTTCTAGTCAAATTAGCATATTTTCCGTATCTACAGTATTAGGTAATGTTAAACCTATTCAAATGGTTTAAAAAAGCACATGGCCCCATAGTTACCATCACTTTACGGAGTCTTAAAGGGGGGTTTACTGCTTTTTTTCTTTGCATGATTGTGTTTATGGGGTGCAATATAACATGTATTCGTGGTTTATATTTTTTAAAAGACTTATTTTTCATAAATTTCACCTTTATTGTCAGCCGTGCTCTCCTCTGTCCCCTGAACGAGCGGTTCACTTCCTGAGTCTATGAAACCACTCCCTCAGATACACGTGGTGGGCTCAGAATGGTTAGTTTGGGCCGGTGTGTTGTGATTGGCTAAACTCTCGCTCTCGTCTGTCGGAAGGTTAACGCCCATGACCTTTACGAGCGAAACACAATATCATGAGCTCAGCTCCGCTCCAAATGTAAATATGTGTCGAACTGCAGTATCAGTATGAGGCAGAATCAGACCGAGAAAGCCGCGATGAAGAGAGTCAAGCAGAACCTCACCACACACGGCTCTTAATAAAGGTTTCTGAATGATAATTTACTACATTTTTTTAACTTTATACACGTTTGTTTTACACAATAGCATCTGACTGGCAACAATTGCAACTGACTGGCTACTAATGTGATACTCAAACAGCGTTGGCAAGTTTATGTTCTTGATCAAATCGAAAATAACGTCATAAAATATATATATATATATATAAATGAAAAATAAATTTACAACATTAGTACATTAGTACAACATTAGTAAAATTCATGTTTGTACGCGGTTGTCATAGACACGAATGCCAGCGCTAAAGCCAGCGCTGGCATTTGATAAAACTAAAACATTACTTCTGAAATTATACATGCAAATACATTTAAAATGATGAAGTCTTAGCCTACTTACAGGTTGTTGCCTAACAACTGCTGCCCCTGGTTTTAAAGTTGGATCTGCTTCATGTATTAGTAAGTTTCTTGTTAAAAACGGTATTGCTCGTGGAGATTCTGGAAGTCTTCCGTAAAATGCGCAGCACAGAGAGCTAGATTACGATCGTCACTTTCAGGAACATAATCAAACATAAATTGTATCCATTGTTGAGGAAGAATAGCGTCCGTGGGAAGTCCGAGCACAGAAGACCTGACAGCTGCGTGAACACAACTCTCTCGACGAGGAGCTGCTGAAATATGCGCGAATGCACTGTTTTGCATTTTCCGGAGGGAGTGGTTGATGCTAATGTGTAGGTTAGTGACGTACCATAACCCAGCTGTACTCCCAATCGAGTCGTTTTTGTAGGCAATTATACTTCCTGATTTTTAAAAGACGATATCTCTGCTTACACTAAACTTTCAGCGCTGCAACTTTACAGATACTGTTCATGCACCAACAGCAACATTACACACTATTTAAAATCCAAAAAGTGAAATCACAGTCAACCCCCCCTTTAAAGGGACACTATACAGTTATTTTAGCTTAATTTAACAGCTTCAGAGTTATTGAAATGGTTATGACTTCTTTCGGGTTGAATGGGGGGCGTCTAGAGTTTGCAGGTATGGAAAGAGGAAACAGCAGACTGACAGAGCGAGGAGTCAGACGCGAGCATAGCCGTAATTTGCATGTGATAAGTCCCCATTGAAACATCTCGCAGCACGGATGTACCAATACAAACAAATAAAACATCTCCAGGTAACTCTAGTAGAGCATTCATTTATTTCGTTTGTTAAATAAGAGGCGATCTGAAATGTGTTGTTTTTGAAATCAAATGACCAAAGTGCTTGTTGCCCATTGCTGCGATCAGTTTCAGTGATTCAGTGTTCTCTTGTGATCTTCAAATGGACGCGCGTCAATCTGTTGCGGGGACTGAGAGACTCATAAGGTGAAATCACAAAACCCAATGTACAAAAAACATGTCCCTCCTTGAAATACAGCCACTAATAAACAATCGGTGTTGATGAGGAAAATAAACTATGAGTAGGGATTAGAACCCAGAACCTGTGACACACATGGCAAAAGTTCTTCCTCTGGACCATTAAAGTTCATGGGGATATGTTTTTAATCATGTGAAAATTCTCACCACTAACAACATACAGTATATTAGATCTCATTAAACGACAAATTAAACACAATGTACTATTGTATACTATGTAACACGTCATGCCCTACGTGCGTGGTATTTACGACAGTAACGGTAAAAACAAGTACTCCACAGTTACTCTAGGGGTCGCTGTTTGACAAAAACAGCATTCTTGCCTGGTGTCCCATTAATGACTATCTTTCATCAATGCCTCACCCGTCAAAGTTTAATGAGTGCACATATAACATAAAGCTGACTGAAGTTAGCTACATTGAAAACAGATGTGTATAACAGATATGATATAGTTGGTAAATATCGCCAATGTCTCATCTGGCTGTGGGGTGAGCTCCTCGACCAGCGACCAAAACGCACTGACTTCCCTACAGCACAAGCTTTCCAACGCAGTTTCCATGGCACGGCATCGCCCAATGGTAGGCACGCCTTCACCAATTCTCCACTCATTTTTCTCAGACCATGAGTTTAATTGGCCATCAGTTCTTGGCAATTCTTCATTTGCCCTCTCTCGTCTGGCAAGTTTGAAATTATACGGCTACGGGCCATCATACATGTTGGCTCTTGCCACCTCTTCCTCATCCCAGTCAGTCGCCATAGTTTTAATACTAGGCTGAGGCTACCTTTCCTCCGCTTCTCCTCAACGTGACGTCATCACCGAATTGCGTAAAAAAACAACAACCTGTTGATACCAAAAGCGTAAAAAACTGGTCTTAAGACATTATACAAATGATATACATGAGTGATTTATGTACCCATTAATCAACAGTGGTGTTTAACCTGCAACATGATGTTTAAACCTGCTCTCATTTATTAAGTAATGTTCAAAACGTTTAATTAATTCAGTCACTCTTTTTACCCCGTTTTAAAAATGGATTCCTATGGAGAGCGGAAAAGGACAGCATCCAAACTGAAAATAGATTCAATCATGGTGGCGCTCATTGTTTGTTAAGGAAAAAGGTGGATACACACACTGACAAGACATCAACAAAACATCATACTCTAGTGAAACAAGCTAAAGTGCTAATCCACTTTTGCACCCTGTTGCAAAAACTGATATGTGGTAATGGGTTAAATGCTCCTCTGAGTGATGTTTGAATTTTTTTTTTTTTTTTACATTTTCAAGTCTTGAATATGTTAAATGCTCCAAGCAACATGCATTTTTATTTGCTGAATTTGCATCTAAAGTGCATATTTGTTAGATTTACACCAGAAGCACAGCTTGATATGGGCCTCTGATTTTTAAAACTTGAGAGTTTTTAATAAACCCGTATGTTTTTATATTTGTATCTTTCACACAACGCATTTTTTCAAGTCCAATAATTTTGTCGCTAATAAAATCTGGTGATGTTTGCTCCATACTTTAGACATAGTGTCATGCATAAAATCTGCATCATTTTGCAGCTTATACTTTAACAACCTGAAAGCTCATTTAAAATTATTGCAGAGCATTCCATTCTGGAGACATCCCAGAAAGAAACTAGAAGAACCTTTGTTTTGACTATAATTTGTGCTCTGTTTAGATGTATGAATTGAGTGCAAATCAATGGATGGAACCAACTATTTCAATGAGATTTAAAAACTAGTGCAACAAGTAACCGTACAAGGTAGCAAGTGCTGTGCAATGTAAAAATGCACAACAAAAATACTCACTTTAGACTGATTCAAAAGCTTAAAAAATGCTTTGAGACGTGATTAAGAGTTAGTAAAAGACTTAGGGCCCTATTTTAACGATCTGAAAACGCAAGTGTCAAAGCGCAAAGCGCAATTAACTTTGTGGGCGGATCCCGGCGCTGTTGCTATTTTCCCGGCGGGATAAATGCCTCTTGCGCCTGGCACAAATCTAAAAGGGGTTGGTCTGGAGTAGCTTCATTATTCATAGGTGTGGTTTGGGCGTAACGGAAATAAACCAATAAGAGCGTCATATCACATTCCCTTTAAGAGCATGATGAACGAGATGCGCTTGTTCCGTGGCGCAATTCTATTTTAACGCGCATTTACCAGGCGCGCTTCAGCATCGGTTCACAGCCGAGTAGAACGATGTTCTCGTCAGGGCCGTAAAAGAAAGAGAAGGGACACTGGGGATGGGACAAACCCACCCAAATTAGCTTCGGGTTAAACATGCATATAATAATTTGGGTAAATGTGTAAGCTTTATGCCTGTTTTTCCCATCATCATGGACACAACAATGATTTCCCTCATGTTTATATATTTTTCCGTATAATAATGTATCATTTGCAAAAAGTAAAATGCATCTGTGTTGATGAGAGAATCATCTACAGTGTATCCGCGTTGTTCACACTCTGTATTATGGCCAAGCATGCGCGCTTAAAATAGCATCTGAATATACGCGCAACGCGCCACTGACTTTAGACCAGGTTTTTTCTGGTCATTGGCGCAATTGTTTTCTGGAACTGCAAAATAGCACCAGGGATTGTTTGCGCCGACACACGCCTCCTTTTTGCGCCAACCCGCCCAGGAAGTGCAAGTTCATTTGTTAGTTTACCGACGTGCGTCTGTGGAGGAAAAAAGCCCGCTTTGCGCGAGTGCAAAATAGGAATGATAAATGCGTCAGTGTATAAAGTCATTTGCGCCGGGTGCAAGATAGAGCCCTTAATGTGAAACGGCAGGTCATTCCATAGCCTTGGTCCAGCAACTGAAAAAGATGGAGGCGTTGTAGATTTTAGATGCTCAAATAAAAGTAAAAAAAAAAGAAAGAATAGCAGCGACAGCATCCTAGCCCGTTTGTGGCGTTATGCATGTTTTTGCATGTTCTCTGTTCAGACCACTTTGGTAAATTCAGCATCTTAAACATTGCCCTAATAAAGTGATCTGAAGCAGATATATAATTTTAGGATTAATTTATAATGTACTTCACAGTCAATTATTTAATTAAAGATGCCTGCATACCGTTACATATCTTCACATGTTTGGGTTTAGCCCTAAATGTATGTGGATGGATGTATGTGATGGTGTTGTTGTTTGGACTAGGGATGTCAACGACTAATCGACGATCGATTAATTGTCGATAATACGTTTAATCGATAAAACTTATCGATCATCGATTAAGCATGCCCGTGCGTGTTCATGCACGCGTGCGGCTCAACCGTGAAACATGTAAGCGAGCGCGCCGCAGTTATATGGGACCTTCATCATGACAATAAGTTGGCGTGTGCATTTGCAGCCTTTTGTTTTGTGCAAATGTAAGTTGTAATAGTTTATTTTGTGTATGCCTATCTATATCTGCATTATCATCTCATATTGGATGTATTTGGTTAAGATTTGATGCTAATAAAGCATGATGATCTTTAGCGCGCGTTGCTCAAATGGAGATGCACGACTAATGATGACTATTGGGACTGTCATATTACATAACATTATAAAGAAAACAATATTACAATAAAACATTGTGAATTGGTTTGAGTTGCCGTGTCTATCCAGGAAGAGCGCGTCCACAACATGTCATTCTGAATGGCACATAGGCTAATTTGTTAAAGTTCACTTGTGCATTCACCTCATTTTGTGCAGATATAAACTGTAATATTATGTTTATTTTGTATATATCCGATTCATCTCATATAGGATGTGTTTCTTTGAGTTAAATAACGCGCTAGCAAAGTGCTCTATGGTTATGCATACAGCGCGTGCCGCTCAAGCAGAATGCACGACTAATAATAACGATGATTAATTTGGGACTGTCATATTACGTAACACGAGAACACTATTTTATTAATTCGTTGTGAAATCATTGGGTTTAGTTGCCGTTTTCAGTGCGTTGTTCCAGGAAGAGCACGTCCACAACAGTCACACATTCTGACAAGTGCATCTGAGGCGGTAGGTGTCAGTGACACGTTATATGGTCGTTTTATTTGATTATTAAATAATTAACTTAATTATCAATCACATCGAAACATTTTACAATCCCACTAGCCCTTTATTTAGATTTAGAAAAACATTCAGAAGTTATTTACGAACGTTATTTAGAAGAAAAACATTCTCATTAATTCGT
Source organism: Hybognathus amarus (assembly GCA_030378365.1). Lineage (NCBI taxonomy): Eukaryota > Metazoa > Chordata > Actinopteri > Cypriniformes > Leuciscidae > Hybognathus > Hybognathus amarus. The sequence goes on from JAQIUQ010006539.1 coordinate 355,649, forward strand.
TGAGGAACATAGCGTTCTGCGCAGCATTTGCAGACCCTGTTCTGCTGTTGGCCATATGCCACTGCAGCGACGCATATTGCAGTATTAAGGCTAACGATTAATCGAATTAATTGATCGCTAATTTGAACGACGATCGATTATGGGAATTTGTGAAAATTGACATCCCTAGTTTGGACTATTGTTTTGTATTGTACTCTGTATAAATTAGTAAAAAATCAACTTATGTTGAAAATAAATAAATAACAAAACTTCTAAAGGGCAGCCTCCTCACTGAGAACTGTATGAAATATTTAAGAAGCCAAAAGCTGCATTTTCTTATCTGTTTCATTAATGCTACTCTTTGATATGGTCAGATACACCAGGGAGAAAATCCAGAGACTTCCTGGACCTATAATATATGTTGAGTCTGCAAGTACAGGGAAGAAAAGAAGAAAAACAGCAAGGAAAAGCAGATGTAGAAAGGGGGCATTTCAGACAGTTACACGTTTGTTTGCATCTCATAATTGCTTTTTGTGTCAGGCCGCCATGGCACTCGTAATTTAATCATTGTTCATCAACACAAAGCAGAGACAATAGTTTAAAGTGCATTCTCTCAAATAAAGAGACCATCTCCGGACGAGAGCCTCAATGGCTCTGTTCCACGTCGGAGTTCCTTAAGCATCAGGTGTTGATATTTTTTACTTAGGTTGTTATGGGGAGAACAAGCTGTCCCAAGAAGGATTCCAGCTAGACTTGAGACTTGAGGCAGAGGGTCTGAATTCTCCTTTTACCCATATTCCTCACAGCTGAAATGTGTGCTGGAAGCTTTTTTTTTTTTGATTGAATGGTCTGTAGAGGGAGTCTTTGATATTTCTATCAAGCACAAATGGAAGTAAAATTTTTGGAAAGTACAGCCTGTTTTCACAGTTGATTTTCCTCATAAGCACTATTGATATCCATCTCATAACATTTGTTCCTCTCCATCTTTGCACACATCTTTTTCGGCATCTCTCATTCTCCTTTGCAGCCTGATGCCTGTATTATCGCACTCTCTTTAATCCTCTTGAGTTTAATAAACGCGAACGAACACCCTCTCAAGTAATACAAACCCTTGTTTTGGAGAGTCAATATTCATCTCAATACGTATGAGAGCTTGAGAGATTATACCGAAAGACATAGGATGCCATTTGGAAATTGCTCAGGATATTGGGTGTGACCTCTCAAATTTTCCTGCCCTCCTCCCTCTCCTCATTTGGCTCTGCCTATCCTGGTGCAGTCAAAATGCATTGCCAATTCTCAGTTTTCACTTGGGGAGAGGTCGAAAATTAAAGAGTGAGTTTGTTCCAAAAGCAAGTTTTAAATAATAACTAGCATTACTGAGAGCCTGTGGCGAACATTTATGTTTTTGAATGAGGCGCAGGTGTGGCGAGAAGTAAATTGACACAGTAGGGTTTGGCCGTGCTGCGCAGTGAACACTGCATCTACTTTCCTCACACCTCACATTAGCTCTCAATCAGTCAATTTGCTCTGCACACAAATCCCACACGCTCACTGACTGCCCATTTGTGCATCATTCAGGTGTCACAATGAGCTGCTTGATATGGGAGTAATGCCGTTTCTTCTGCACTTCATTTCCTAAAGCACAATCCACTGAGAAAATCCTTTTGTCCTGTGATCTGTTTGTGATACTAGCAGCTTATGTAGGTGTTGAGTGGCCCTTCAGGCGGTTTGACCTTTCAGCTATGCGGTCTGGAACTTCTTGGCTCTGTACTTTTGGGAAGATCATAAAACATGTATGTTTTATATTCTTTTAGTCTTTTTTTTCACCTGTATGTTATTTGATGTTCCTACTACTTACTGTATACTGTATGCATGCACGTTGCATGCTACATTTACATTGGATTAATGCATCTGGCAAATCCTATTATCCAAAGCGACTGACATCGCATTCAGATAGTAAATATTTTATAAGTTCATGCATTCTCTATGAATCAAACCCTTGACATTGTCGTTGCTAGCGGCATGCTCTACTGTTTGAGCTACAGGGAATTTGACTTAAGGGGGTCGAACACTAGACGAGAACCACCAGACCACTACAATAACTAATACCTCCTTTTTATCTGAATTTAAAAACAGGAAATTACACATCATCCAGCATTTTATATGTTTAAATGTAGTCACGCAATGCTGATGTTGTTAACATTAACAATTTGAGAACAAAGTATAATTTGCACAGTTTGACGCAATATGATGATCGATCGTTAGATTTAATCAGCGCAATTTACTGCAATGCTTTTTTCAGTTAGTTGGTCAGAAGAACAAAAGGGGATGATATTTGATATTGAAAATTCTTATGTTGATCATACTTTCGAAAAGTAGAATCTGTGAATATGAATGACAGTATCCACACCGCTGTCACTACGCGGTGATTGACAGCCACACACTCTCTTCAAAACATTGGATTCTTCTGCGTTGTGCCTTGCCGAGGTACAACTCGCGTAAAGTTGATCATTTTGCGGAAAACTGCAAATGCTGTTTTCGAACAGAGATGGCGACAATGAGGAAAAACTGAGGACTGCAGCTTTAATATTACCATTTTGTTTGTTGAATGTTGTGTAATGTGACATTTGCAATTTTGTGGATATCAGGAAACATTGCATTGTTGCTAATATAATATATACTACCAACATTTAAAAGAAGAACTTCGCACAGGGTTACGTTTTTCTATCAAAGAGAGTTTGAGTCCTGAAATAAATCTCGCACAGTCTGTGTCTATATTTGTTCGTCATGCTAGTAAGTGTTTAAACACACTTTTACAAAGATGGCTTGCTATGGTAGTCAGTGTTCTCGGTGTTACACGTGTTCAGTCGCAACACTGATTTCATCACTTACCCACCGTGGCTATATATATATATATATATATATATATATATATATATATATATATATATATATATATATATATATATATATATATATAAAACGCAATTCCGCAGTATCCTTTTTTTTCTGTTACCCGTTGACTAGCATTGTATGGTCACACTCTTATGAATGTGAATGCTTTTAAGACAAAAGAGGCCACACTGTAAGTTCTGCCTATTACAACACACACACACTCTTATAGAAAGACGCGCGTCAGTATCGAGTTCTCTTTTGGGCTTGAACAAACCGTAACGCACACAAATTATGCCAAAATGTCGGCTTTGTCGAGTTTCATCATAAGATCAGTCTTAAAGGAGTTGTATGCAAGATTGTGGCCAAAACTGGTACTGCAATCACTTTCAAATTAGGGTGTATCCCCCTTCCCCCATGGCTCAGGGTTGCCAGATATGCTGCTACAAAGCTTCCAATGGCAAGTGATGAGTCCTACACAGTGAGTTTTTTCTGTTAATGATTCATTTCGGAATCTTTGTAAAAAAGTATTTCGGATTCCTATTGAGTTTTTTGAGTTTCGCAACGTTAGAATTTTTTTATCCGATTCAGACACGTTTGTATCTGCATCTGTGGTAACTAGAAAAGAGCTGGCAACCCAAATGCCACAACACTACTGAGTCTGTGATTGGTAGATAGGTGGAGGGTGACGCATCAAAACAAAACATAACATGACAATATCAACATCAGTCGAGGGCTGCAACTTCACTTTTTAAATAACAATATCCTGGCTGGACTACTGTTGTCAGTAATATAAGTATTTGAAATGAACATGATTTCTTAATGTCTAGTGAGATATCAGGGACAATTTATGATTAATTGAAATACATTTCTTGCATACAGCTCCTTTAAGTGATTTAAATAAAGTCTTTAATGAACGTAGAGATTTTGTTTTGTATTTTTCATTTCTTTTACTGGTTGGCCAGTCACACGGCTTTCATAGTTTTCAGTTACGTGACAGGTGCTGTTCTGCCCTGCAACGCGCACATTCTTTAAATTAGATATTTAAATGGCCCTGCCGGTGAGACCGGTATTACCGGTGTTGTCGCACGTCGATTAACCGCTGGGAAAATATCTTCGTTGTCACATCCCTATTACAAATGTACGTTGTTGAGAACAGCAGTAATGCAGCTCGATTTGCCAAGGCAGCACTGTGCATGCAACCTATCATAAGCACCTGCTTGTGTGGATGCTGTCAGTATTGCATTTAATTTGATTGGTTGTCATGTATTTGAGCCACCTTATTTTAAGGTGGGCCAGAATTACAAGAATGGCAAACCTCAGCATTTTGCTATTCGTACCCACCTCACGTACCCCAGTTTGGGAACCACTGTCATATAATATCTTAAAATTAACACATTTCTTGTCCATTTGTGCTGTTTTTACAAAGGATGTGACTTCATCAACACTGCTTTATTGAATCTTGAAATGAACTTTTACCTGTGCGGCGATTAGATTCGCTTTTCTCTGTCTCCTTGAACCTGTTCTGGTAACATGAACACACAGTAAGTGATTCTTGCTGATGTGTGCATGTCTGTCTAGCAGAGTGACAAATTATAAGAATGTTTGACTTTATGTAAAGCTGCATTAGCTGATCCAACAATTAATAAAAATTGAAGTCAATGTTCTATCAGATACTGTAATGGAGTGTGATCTATATGATTTGTCTCATATATAATATGCTATACAATTGAAAAAAAAACGTGTCATAATTGTTGGGATACTGAGTTTAATCTTATTCATATGTATGTATGCTGCACTTAAACACTTTGCCCTGCATTGTTCAGATAAACTGCTCTCTCGCAGCATTAGCAGTAGAAATGCTCCTGCTTTGTGTATAGCAGTCTTGCATATCTTCTATATTGTTTTTCTTTACTGTTTCATTCTCAGCAAGTTATCATTGTTTGGTCTTTTCTCTGCATGTTTCTTCCTTGCAGTTCTTTCACAAAGTGTATGAGCTTTAAATACCAAATCACTCAGCAACGAGTAATCAGCATGACATTCATTCAAACACAAAACGTCAAGAAGTCCCTCGGCTCTCAGAACAACAACACAATATGCAATGACTCACTTGCAGAGAAAAGAATACCCTGGATGAAAGTGAAAGCGACTGAAAGTCCAGCTTTTTCTAAATGGTAACATCCTTCAGACAGTAATTACTCATACAAGTTTTGTGGTGATTTATTCCCGGGGCCTTATTCAACTCATCTGGTGTTTTGCATAGGCTACATGTCATGTTTGTAGTCATTTCGTGCCAATCACCTTAAATGCTTTAATTGTGTGAAACTGATTTTTTTGCAGTGTCGTATGTATTTAGTATAGATACAGTACCATTCAGAAGTTTAAAATTGGTATGATTGTTAGGGATGCACTACACTTTTTCCAGAATGAGTCCGAGAACAATACTTTCATTTTTGTTAATCGCCGATACCGTAACCGATACCTGTATTTTCACGTCATTTGTAATTTTTAAATGTATTACTAGATAAACCAAAATAATTGAAATCATTTCAGTTGTCTTAATTTGTTCATCAAATGCAAATTTCCTTTACTTATTTTCATGCTTAATTAAGCTTGCAAAGGCATTGTATGAGCTTCTGTTAGTTTCACTGTTCATTCTATATTGCTCTATCATATTTTATCTTCCATTTAATAGTACATCACAAATTTAGAGCAGCTAAAAGGGCTCAGTGCTACAAAGAAAATGTAGGAATTTGAACACAGTAATCAAATGTGAAAAAAAAAACATTGCACATCCATTACTGTATAAATTAAACTGAAAAAGGTAGCCTATTTAGTCAAGAGCAGTGATGGATTTATTTGTCCATTGTTTTATTAACATTAAAATACAGCAGCAGGTTTATTTGACTGCTGCTCCTTTAAGACAGATTACATGAATCCCATTTGAATATGGGAATATTAATATTGGTCACCATTACTTTGTACCCACGTTCTCACTACACACTGTTCTGTTGTCAATAAACACGCTATGCCATCATGCCACCGACGTTTACACTCTCTCTCTGTGTGTGTGTGTGTGTGCTACGACTCCTGAGTGGCGACGCAGGGGTCCTATGAAGAGCTGGTAGCTGCCTCAATCGTGCCTGTAGGAGCGGTAACCATAGTGATCATATACTATCTATGACTGAGATGAGTCAGTGATTTTCTGAACTGAAAAAAAAAGTTGACTGTATAAATGCCACAAAAAGGCAATAAAGAGAGAAAACAATCACCTCGTTTTTTTTTCAAAAACTAAATGTATGTATCCTATGCCTGTTAACTTTCCCAGATGTGGCCGATTTGATTTGTTAAGGGGAATATCTAGTCTGACAATAATGGCAAGAAGGCTTTTGAACTTAGCAAACATAGTAAATCAAACAATTTATCGTCGTTAGGAAATAATGTTGTATCTTATAATTTAACCCATTGTACTGTATACATTGACTGAGGTATAGTCACTGTTGTGTAAGCCACTATAAAAATAATTATAATAAGTACATTTGTGTGGTGCAAGGTTTATGCAAACAACAAATAAAGCCAAATAATATCCTCTTATAGCAGGAAATCGTGTTTTTTATTGTTGTACAGAGCAACAGAGGTTAGGCTTAAGGATTCTTTAATTATGGGCTATGAAACTTTTTTTATGTCATACATCATACATCAAGATATTTCTAATGAGCAGTGGAGTCAGTACAATCTTGGGATCAAAATGAGTGTATAAATTTGATGAGTTCATTAATTATCAGGACAATTGAAGATGGGATCCATTGTCTCCTTTCCAGTGTTCCTGTATTTGATAATTATGTTTGGCACATCATTTCCATAATTAATAATATTCTACATTATTTTGACACTCATTTGCTGTTGCACGAACACTTTATAGGATTGTATGAAACAACTTCTACAATAGGTGAAAACCTTGCCAGAATCATTTTTGGACGTTACGTTGAGACTGAATTTGCCAATATCTGGTTTCAGATATGTCTGGAAAGTACTTGGGTGGCCAGGCTGTTATTCAGTGAACACAGCCACTAGCGCCATACATTGTGGAGCACACTGTGTTAATTGAATTACACAACAGGCTTGCTCAGCCTCCAGTGTTGTACGAAATGCACTTGACTGGATACATAAACTTTTTAGGGCAGTCTGGTCAGCTGAAAGACATGTTTAAAGCCATAGTTGCAGCTGAAGGGGAAGGGCCAGCCCTGTCCATCAGGCCTCGGTGAACTGTACGCTTACCTGCTATCCGTTCTGTTCTCAGCCAATGTGGCATGGTACTAAAGTAAATGCACTGAATGAGATGGCTGCAAGTAATTCTGGATCTGCAAGCCAGGTAGAGGATTTACGTGTTCGAACAAAGTAATGTTGTACTGGGGCTTCTGTTTGCTTTAGATGTGATCAGTGAACTAGAGGTTCTAAATGCATCTCTCCAGAAAAAAAAAAAAAAAAAAAAAAAAACACTCAGACAGTGGAGGGCATGCTCTCTGCAGTCTTTCTTGTCCAAGAAAGCTTGCAATCCAAAGGAAACACTGAACACTTTGAGACTTTTCTTTGAGGCAGGAGACATGTGTGACAATCTGTCTCTAGAGACCATTGTTCCACCACGCACATAGACCCGCTAAGAGATATTCTGGGTATTCTGGGATATTCTGGGCTCCTGCATACACGCCTGGATCAGCTGTGGATTTTTACAGAGTAGAGTTCTACCGTGTCCTTGACACAGTAGATGAACAAACAACTGAGAAGTTTATACAACCAGGCATTCAAACTTTAAAGGAACTGGAAAACTCATTCCTGACTCCCATTACACATAATGCAGCAGTTTCGAAATATCCTGAACTGAACGAGAAGACTTGAAAGTCCAATTAGCCATGTTTAAAAACAAACAAGGTCAGCACAACTTCATAGACTGTGCATGTTTTGAGAGAAATGCCCCTGAAGTTAGGGGCCTATTTGGTCAGGTAGAGACATTAGTAAGATTGTCGATGGTGGTGCCCATATCGTCTGCTGAGGCATAGCGCAGTTTTAGTGAGTTACACAGGTTGAAAACTTGGTTGCAATCAGCCATGACACACAAAAAAAGACTCAACGGCATTGCTGTGTGCCATATTCACCAAGAGAGGCTTGATAAACTGGACAGACAAGAAATTGCCCAGCAGTATGTTCAGGGTAATGAAAGAAGGAGAGATGTTTTTGGGTAGCCTAGAAATCTAGACGCACCCTAGCGGCAGCATCAATTATTTTGCAGCAAAGTGTGGTCTAGCAACTCTCCGTTGGCTTTCGAAGTGGAGAAACCAAACTCTGGTCCGGCCATTCACATCGTGTATAGAGTTGGTGGGCGGGCTTAACACAATGACGGCAGAGTTGTGACGGTTCTGCGTCGTGATTTACCTGATACTTGAAAACAAACAAGGTGCAACTGGTGAACAGCGGTCTTTCGTTTCGGCTTCAGCCGCGACTTGGATGACTGTACTTAAGAGAATGTCACTTCAGTCATTCTTAAAAAAGGATGATGTGTTCAGAGTTTTGACGACAGGATACGGCAAAAGTTTAATATATCAACTTGCTCCGCTCGAGGGAAAACCATTGGGAAACGCATGGGACTCACTCAGCCACAGCCATTCATTGCTCTGGTTGGTTAGCACTATCCTATGGCGTGCAGAGGGATATTGAAAGACAACCTTTTATCTCCGCCCCCGGATTGAGGTATGACAATAGAGAGTTCCCAGACCTAACATCTTGATAGGTCTGGCTTGCCAGGCTAGTTTTTGGGTCCTTCATTGAGTAAATTTGTTTGGCTGAACCAGACGGAATTTCTCATACTATCGTGTACTTACTTATTTTTAATTTGTCAAACAGCGTCAAACTGGATTTTTGTTGGGTCAGACCCATCTGATAGCAATGGGGGCTACATGGAGCTATATGGAAAAAATAAGCTCCAAACAAGCCACTTTAAAATTTAGCTGTTTTCATGAATCATTTCATTAAGTTGGATGACCCTCCCCCTAGACTAAAAAAGTTGGATGACCCTCCCCTCAACAAAAAATAAAAAGACATGCCCTCCCCTATTTTCCTCCAGTAGCCCTTTCCATAGATACTGAACGGTCCCTAACCCCGGGCACCTCTATGAAGGTTCGACATATTGTGACGTCATGTTTCTACCGTAGCCGACAGCGAACACACAGCGCTACAGAGCGTGTTTTGTTCATACCTTGAAAGAGAAGCCACAGAAAGATAGAAGCTGGCCATGAGACACCGTGAGTAGTGACTTTTCCCTTGTCAGTGGTGTTTGTTTCATGTAACAGTTTTTCTCCCTCGCTGTGTTATGGCTTTTGAAATCAGCTGTAAAACGTTACAGGAGTCAGTGTCACCAACCCGTTGATCGTGGTTTGACTGTCAATCTCTTCCCACTCTGTTCTGATAAAATCGCTGAATTATGGCTGGAGTTCCCTCTCTTGCAGATAAGTCCATATTTCAAAAACCGCTTCTGTCCAGGAAGCACAGGAGCGCTTCTACTCTGGATGTTCAAAAATAAGATTTATAATTGGACCATATGATGAGCAGAATAAAGAAACTCATATAGATATTTCTGAAGACTCGAAACCACATACCTTTGAGGTAACACGCTGTTTACAAATGAAGAGACTCTTGTGTATTTTGGGTATCTTGGTGTGTTTTCTCCAGTGTGGATCAAGCCTTGCCAAAACGAGTGTACTCATCTTTTAGAAATCTTGTCTGAGTTTGAAGCGTGGTGAGTCAGATTTCCTATCTTTCCTGAGTGTGCAGTTCAGAGGCATGCTGTTCCTAATCCTATTCCTTTCAGCCTGTTTCCCTCCTCTTTCCTCCATCAAACATTATCATATTTCCTCATGAAGTCTGTCAGAAGCTCTTTACATCTCTTAGATTTGAACACGCAACATCTCCTCACATCTGCTGATGTGTTAATACATACCACTTCTAATTAATAAGTACACTTCAGAAGAGTTTCATTCATATGATTCTCTTTAAGATTCATTAGAATTTATAAGCAAATTGTTTTTGCTTCACAAGAATTGAGAATGATCTTAGTCAGACACGTTTGAAGTAGCGAGTTATTAATTCCTCTCTTTGCCCTTTTAGATTATCAACATAACAACAGAGATTCAGCTCTTTTGTGCAGTCATTTGCTTTCAAATGTTTTTTTTTTCTAATTTCTGTTTTCTTTTCACCACTCTACTCAGCGAAGCTACCCAGCTCCCCTCAAAAACTCTGATCTAATTATCTCTTTCAGCAATGTTCTTGTTATCATCAAATACATATTCTATTCTTTATATCAACTTCATGTTTCTAATCTGTCAGATTCATTGCTTTGCTTATTCCTATCATTCCCCATTCATCTTCAACAATTTATTCATCGTTGCTTGTTCTTTTTTTATTCTTTCTCACTCTGTTTTCTTTCTTGTGTGGCCCTCCCTTTGCAGACAGCCTTGTGAATCACAATCCAATAACACTGAATCCAGATAGCAGAATTTACATTTAGAAGTGTGTTGCCCTCATCAGAGCGTGTAGTTACACACTCAAGCCTGCTGTATTTTTATGATGTGAGGTAAGAACAGAGATATGAATTCCAGTGAATTAATCTTGGATTATAAAAATAAAATGAAAAACCAGCTGGCTCCTGTCAACCCTTAGTTTCAGCGCAGGGACACTGAAAATGTTTTATACGTGATGAAAACAGATATAACTTCTTCAAGGACTTCAATATTAAGACAGATTGCCAATATTGTTTAGAACCCAAAATGCCACTCCAGAGTAAAAGAATTTGTGAAGCGTCTTTCGCCTGGAGTTGTGTAGATTGACACTGCGAAGGCGGACAACAACAATCTCACTGAAGATAACAAATTGTTCAGTTAATCATCTATCTGAACAGCTGCTCAAAAAGCCTCATGCCACATCATAAATTGGTTTTCGCAATCTGGTCATTAACCTCGTTGGTTCTTATCAGTGTTGAAAACACAATTACTTAGCTTTTCAACACCGTTTCCCACCCCCTGCATGGAGGATTACACCTACTAATTTTATGTTAATTTTAGTTATGAGGAAGCATGTGTTATTTACCTCATTCCGCCTAATGCATAATCTGCACTTAATGCTTGTGCCAAGTGGGCGGTGTGAAAGCGGGCTTTTACTTTCTGACTATTTTCAAAAGGTGTGTGTGACGATCCGGTGTGTGAACTAAAAGGAGCCATGTTTACCACTCTTCTGGGCTCCTCTTTTTGTTGACCTTGTTTGTTTTCTTCATTTGTAGTTTGCTTTTACTACACTTACACTGGAGCCACATTACGTTAGATAATATGCATGCACCTTACTCTACATTACTGTTTATACTAATGGCTACATTAGTACATGTTGCTTTTTAAAATATTTTGTTAATAAACTTTAAGTTAAATCCTTTGATGCAGCGTTTTGTATCCACTGGTTGTAACACATTTTTGCTTATTTGCTATTGATTTTGTTCATGCTAGCATCTTTTGAATTTAGCTTAATCAGATTTTAGAGCCAGAGCGATATATGGGCTGGCCGATATTAGGCATATTCCAAACTATCGGTATAGGCAGTTATAATGGCCGATAAATTGATATTTCAAAAATAAAAATAAAAATGGACGGAACACACTTCAATCATCTCTCCTTGGCCTGTTATATTAAAAATGTATGTTTTACAATTTGCAGTATGACGTCATCTATTGCTAAATTATGGCTCATCATAGACTAGCTAACCACAAAGCTAGCTAATGCCACTATCATCAGTGGAAGACATAACGCTAACGTTAACATTAATGAGCTTGGAAACCACAATGAACTTTTTCTGCCTAAATAAAGTAAGTATAAGGCAATTTAGGGACTAATTATTATTTTATATATCAGAACTTTGATATATTTTGATGTTCCTCTGTTCCGTTGTGACAATAAAAGAAGCAAGTTTCTTTTTAAAAATGCTTTATCATATTCTTTTAGTTAAAACTAATAAATAACTACAAATAACTATGTTAGGGACTTTTTTTTTAAACCAAAGAAAATAATAAATAAATAAAAAAAAAGTATCTGTATCGGCCTTCAAAATCCTTTATTGGTTGAGGCTCTATCAGATTTGTTTGATTTATAACGTTTGTGAGAAGAAATCCCTTGAATATTGTGACGTCACTTTGCATGTAACGGGACGTGTGTGAAAGTTTTGTTTGGTCTGTTTGCAGCATTTTGTTGCAGTGTTTAAGTTCACTGACTGGTAATTTGACTGCGATATATTGTTTCTTTTAACTTGGAGTTTCCCCTGTAATGTATAGCAGGATGTTTCCTTTTGAGACGTTTTTTTTATTTTTTTTTATATGTGTTGTGGTGAAAGCTTGTAGTAGCAGTTGTCTTGGGGGCATGTCCAGGGTGTTGGAAGTGTCACTGGTCTGACCGGTAGAATTTTTCACCCAATGGCTTTTAGTGCATAAATAGCCTGTAGCTGCATGAAGACTGGGGATTAAGGTAGACAGATCAGATTGTTGAAGAAAGATAGCTGGGGACAGACTTCGAGTGCTTGATTGCACATCTGTGTTTTTTTTGTTTTGTTTTTTTTCTAATGGTGGATATTTGAGCCGTTTATTAAATATCATTCGCATATGTTTTTAAAAAAAAGTGTACAAAGGAACAGCTCTTAAGAATTGTGGCACATTATGAAATAGATGTCACAAAAAAAAAAAAAAAAAAAAAAAAAAACTTGACATCTATGTAGGAAAATATTGAAGTCTAAATTGTTTGAAATAGGGCACTTTGGTTATAGAAATAGATAAAAATTAAATTTTGCTGGCACAAATTTAGACCACTTTACAATCTTTTTGAAAACTAAGACTTATGCAGGATGGTAAGGGTGGAGTTTCTCACGAAAAGGCAGATCGAGGGTGCCTAGAAATCTAGACGCACCCTAGCGGCAGCAAAAATTATTTTGCAGCCAGTGTGGTCTAGCAACTCTCCATTGACGTTTTAGCTGGAAAAAACTTTGGTCAGACCAATCACATCGTGCATAAAGTCAGCGGGCGGCAAACATAATGACGACAGTTCACTGCTACTTGAAAACCAAGAATGGCTGCTGCTGGCGCACAACTTTACCTTCACAGAAGTAAATTACATTTTAAAATATATTAAAATAAACAAAAATTATTATTTTATTTTTTTGGCCTAAATGAATACAGCCATGGTGAGCAAAGAGACTTCCTTCAAAAACATTAAAGCTTACTGACCACAAATATTTGAATGGTAGTGTACATAGTCAAATATTTGAAGGATGAAGTGCTACTTGCCTATTAGTCTGAATAATGTGTATTTTGTACTATTGACTAACTAACTGAAGTTGAATGTTTAGTGCACATAAAAGCACTTATTGACTGTAAATTAAACTATAGTACGATAACAAGTGCTTTCACTGATGAACTATGGGTTTCGGATCTCATTTCAGAAAAGAATCGTATCCATACTCACCCAGACTCCTAAGAACAGTTTTGCTCCATTGATCTTTTCAAACCCAAACACTGGAATCGCGATCTCTCACTAAATTAGCCACCAGTTGAAAACCGCTCCGGTACAACATGAGTTTTTTTTTTTTTATTTTTATAACTAGCTGTTCTGTGACTATCATGGTGGGAACCAGAAACGGGAAGCAATTAAAAATGTTTGAGCATGTCAGAATTTTAGGCTCTTGTTTGTATTAAACTGTCTTTTTTTCTTGTCCTTTGTGCTCTGGACAGTCTGATGACTACAATCTGTGCCTACATAATCAATTAAGCGAGGATACCAGTGTGTGCGGCTGCACAAAGCGGCCTGTTGTGTGAATTATGCCCTGGGAATTATGCTGGATCCATGAATCTGCATAATCTTGACACCTATGCTCTAAGCATGTGCTTGCTGGCTCTCAAATGAGGTTGTGCCAGCATAGACTGACATGTGAATGAGTGAACATGTCCGTGTCCAAGCGTAGATTGCTTATCTCCACTGTGAAAACCGCAACGGATCACTCTCTATCAGTGTGTCTCATGGTACCTTTCACCAAATCACTCTCTCCACTTGCCCTCAATTAATTCTACTCACTGCATCAGGAGAATGTTGGGTGATTAAAATATTGTGTAGCCTTTGTGTTCCCCCTCCAAACCCATTAGCCACTGCTGCTAATTAGCATCTCAGCTGGATATGCATGTCAGGTGGTGTAAAAGAGGACAAGCTGTGGGTTGCACCACCATAGACCCGTCAGACTCTGCAACGATACCCTCCACTAACATCCTCTTTTCTCCATCTGACAGCTCAGCAGGGTTGAAAACAGCGCCTGTTGTTTAGATAGCCCTTCATCAAACACGCTCTTTTTATTTAGCATGGCCCCACCTACTTCAATCGGCATAATGCTTGTCCATGGTTCCTCTGTGCTCCTGCTGTCTTTAGGCTTTTGTCTGCGTGATGATGCTTCTCAATGCTACACACAGTGAGAAGACAGAACAATTGTCCTCATGTGGCGCTCACATCATCACATGGTGTACTTTCACCAACGTACTTTGATGTCTTTGATTACATGTTTTTCTTCCTCTCTACTGGCTTGATATCTCAAACCTGGCTAAAATTGATATGGTACAGTAGTTCAAATAAAAATGATGTCATGCAGTACTCACCTTTGTGTCATTCCAAACCGGATAGGACTTACTTTCTTCTGCAGAATGCATAAGAAGATATTTTGAAGAACGTTGTTAACCAAACAGTTTTGATGGACATTGACATTGAAAAAAAAACAAAAAAAAACTGAGATATTTCTCAAAATATGTTCTTTGATTGTTCCTAAGAGGAAAAATACGTCATGAGGTTGAGTAGAGGACAGAATTTTCTTCTCTTTTTCTTTTGTGTCAGGGCTCCAGACTGACTTTTTTACTAGGAGCGCTGTTGCCCCTGACTGAAAATTTTAGGAGTGCAAGCAGAAAATTTAGGGGCACACCTTAAATCAGCTTGCAATGCAATTATTCAAATTTCCTCCAAAATAACTGTAATACTGACAAAATCTTTAATAATGAATAGCCAATAAACATCCTACTGTTTACAATTATTTAAATAAATGTTTAAATAAGAGTTTTCCAACATCTTAATTTTTGTTTTAGGACAATATATAAAGGATGAACAAAAATGTGTTGGTCATCACATACAAAATACAAAAAAACAAACAAAAAAAAAAACAAAAACATTTATATGATATTACAGTTTTGAAGTGCTGGGAAAATATGTGTAGTAGGCTACTTGTAAGCGTTTGACTATTTCTTCCACATTATCATATTTATAGTTAGAGTTAAGTCACTACATTAGCCTAAATCCATGGTGAATGTTGCTGATCTGTGGACTGAAAGCCTTCTATTAGTGTTTGTCCTGGTTTCCACATCAGCTCGGTTTGATATGATATCTATGGTTTATAACAGACTAACTCTGCGGTGAATCGCAGTGTTTCTCACTGGATCTCGTAGTGATGATGTTATTAATTCTGAGGCGAATTCAATGGATTTCTTCACTGGATCTCCTCATAACAGTGTCGCGTGATCGAGATCGGCCCACGACTGGCAAGTTCAGGGCTTTATTTTTACTGTCAGTGGTTCGGGTCGCTGCTGCTGCTCAACGGTCCTAATCATATATGGGTAGCGTATTTTCGTTCCACTTTCATTTTTTTTGCATTCGCTCTAGGTAACGATTAACGAGTCGATAGATTGCTTATTGCTGAGATGCACATAGCAGGTTGATATTTGTCTCCGCCTCCTTCCCACAAACGTTTACGTGCGCTATTCTTGTCACGGATTCATTGACGCGCCCTTCCACGCTTAACAATGCATTTACTGTGTGGCAAATTTACTGGTCGCACATGTGCGACTGGATATAAAATTCAGTCGCACACTCTCAAATTTTGGTTGCAAAGTTATAATTTTAATATACAGAAACACAATGTAAAAATAAACATCAGTCTGAACACTTTTTTCTCTAGATTACCGTCCCACATTCAAAAAGCGACCATACCCCCCATCATTCCCCATCCGCCCAAAGTATATTCAGAGCATACATAAATAGTTTATGAACAGTACAAAACGAAATGAAAATACAATAAATAAGATAAGTAGGAATGTGAGACAGAATTTACAAATGCACCTTAATTTTTGAAGTTGCATCTAGCCATGCTGATGCTCAATGTTCGCAATGTCCAAGAAGCGATCATAACCATCTTATCTGCCTCGTGTGCTGCGTTTATATCCTGTAGCTCTGTTGCGTCCTACATTCCGGGTCTAATAAAGCTTGGCGGGGACACCCAACATCCACAACATATCTGAAATGCTGGTCTTGTCATCATGGATATTGATAATAAACATGTTTTAATGAACATTTTGATACACATAGATAATAGTTTCATTTCTCATAAACAGCCTGTCAGCCAAAAACTGCAGTTGCTCATTATTTCAGTAGTTTATATTCCCCTGACCCTGTTCCATACATGTTTTATGTTAAACCTGCTGTTTGCTAGTTTTATTGCACATAAAGCTTTATGTGTTAGTTTAATTCAAGCTGGTTTTTTTAAGCAACACTTTGCTTATAACGCTTCCCATAATGTGTTTCACTCCTGGCCACTGAAGGTGTGATGTTAGTAGTCGGCTTATTAGTAAGTGTTTTATCTCATAATGAAGTGGGTATGATATGTCTCCTGTTTTCTCTTCCCTAATAACCTCAAACGCATGGCCAGTCCTAATACACTTACACTCATATCCGTGCCTTTTATCCTGAAGAGTCGCAAACTGGATTGAAAATGAAGAGTTGCTTGGAGTGTATTATGTTCGGAAAAGGATAGTGGGATTTAAAAAGGGAAAAAGAATGCTAACTCAGCTAAAACATGAGGCGAGCACACCGTTTTACTTTCAAGAATATGACACAGGTGCTACCATCTCTATTAGAAATTCATGACATTGGGAATTGTGTTTGCTTATCCCATTCGAAATGGAACTGGGTAATAGCTATTTTGCTGGAATAATTTATTCATAGTTCCCTAGAAACTAAGGGGAGAGGTTGTGTTCATATCTACTGAAAATGAACGGTGGAAAGAAGAGACATCCCGCTGGGGGGGGGGGTTTGTCAGATTTTTAGAGATCTTGATAAGTGCGAAGGATGTTATGGGACTGAAAATGATCTTCGTTGTACCAAGCAGGTGTCTCCTTTTTCCAGTTTGTACCCTGAACACGACAGCAATTTACAACCATTCTCAGTGGACTCTCTGAAGTGTTTAGACTGAACGGGTAGGGACCACATTTACCGAAACATATGTACCGTAAAACTTCAAGTCCCAAATATACGCCGTCTCTTTTACATGCCTGGTGTGGCTATGGTTTGGATAAATAAAGGCCAGTGTTGTGCCGAATTTCAACACCCGCCAAATTATTACCTCCCTAGCATTGGTAGGTTTTCGGATTTTTAAATTGAATGATTCGTTGAACCATTTTTCATGCAGACCAAAATTTTGTTACTTCAAAAAAAGTATGCTTTTCGCAAGTGTGCTCATAATGAAAGAGATGCTGACATGACCACAACATTGCTCAACATCAAATGTAATGTAAGCGGAACGAAACTGAGCTACTCGTTATTGTGTGCTTGACGGAACGTTTATCAGTTTGGACCAATGCAGCACGAGCCGATCTTAATCAAGCAGCACTGTTACTAAACTGCGAAATCCAGTAAAGGAAAAAAAAAGTTTGAATTCGCCACTGAAGTAATAATATCACTGCGAGATCAAGTGAGAAACATTCAAATTACGGATCAAACGGTGCTGACGTGGCAACCAGGAAGAATCATTGTGCCATGAATGAACTATTCAGTGTCCACAGATCAGCGACATTCACCATGAGTTTACTGTAGTAACACTACTAACTGTAACCATTGAAGTTTGGCAGGATTAGTAGGCTATAATGCTTTAAAGTAACATTTTGTCAGTTTTATTTTGACATTATGCTGTTGCCTGACAAACAATTGCTGCCCTCAAATGTTAATCTAAACTAAAATAAATCTGTTTATAACTACTATAATATTACATTTCATTTTGTCCAAGGAGCTGTTTTGTTTTACATGCTCCTAAGAAAAGTCAAGTATAGCTTCATCATTGTGTAAAGTAACACCAGGGAACTTTTAAACATTCATAATATATTTCCAAGTCTCTTGTGATGGTACATCGACTTACAATAGGTTGAATGACACGTCTGCCATAGCCTGACAGGGTCTGTAGCGTTTTTAATTGTACTTTTAAACGTTGGGTTTCGGGTAGTAACCAGCGAACAAAGAGAACTACAAAATTTGACTGCTTTACGGCATTTACGTCACTTCCACCACCACCCCCACTTCCTTAAAATCGGACGTGCGAGCCAAATGTTATAGTCATGGCCGAAGCAGCACAGAAAGACAAGAAAGCAAAGGTTTTATCGGAGCAAAGCAAAAAGAGAAAAAGAGAAAGTGATCGCGTTAAAGGCAGAAGGAGGATTAAATTGTAACGATTACATTACAATCGTTACTATGTCTGCAGTCTGAACACTTTACTTAGAGTGTAGAGCGTCCGTTAACTGAATGGTGTGAGAATCACCTGGCAATCTGATAACATCAGCGATTTTCATTCAAGCAGCTGATTTCTGTAAATGAATGTAAAACTAAATGTACTGTATATTGGATAACACTTTATTTTGATAGTCCACTTTAGACATTCTACTAACTATAAATAACTTTTCAACTACATGTCCTTAGAGTATTAGCAGACTGTCAGCTTAATATCTGCTAACACTTTATTTTGTTGGTCCCCCAACAGACATTCAACTGACTATAAGTAACTTGGTGACTACAAGTAAACTTATTCTCCGAACCCAAAACCTAACACCTAACCATAACCTAACAGTCTACTATAATATACTAATACTCTAATGACAGTTAGTTGACGTAGTTGAAAAGTTACTAATAATTAGTAGAATGTCTAACGTGACTATCAAAATAAAGTGTAGGCTAACCATATATAGCAGCCCAGGGTGAAGCCAATATATATACAAAACGATTAGAGACATATAATTTTAAATTTAACATAAAACTATGTAAATGGCGTACTGTCCTCGTCTGGTGTGCAACCCTCTTTAGAGATACAGTAATATAGGCTAATTCTTACATTAACTGATTTGTTAAACACATTTGAATTATAAATAAAACTCAATATAATGTGGTATCCTCCGACTGTCATGCTTTCCGCTTTCAGCCTATGCTATTTGAATTGTTATCTCTTGGCCTACACTCAAGTATTTTTTTTAAGAGGCCTTACCCTTCTCTCCCTCTCAGCATGGATGCTTTATAAATGTTATATGCAAGAGCTCGCCATTCTGCTTTGCCTTTGATCTCCGATGCATATGCCATATTTATTTCGTGGACATTTTTGTATTTACAGTAATATATGTGTGCATGTGAACTGCATGTATCTCTCGGCCATGCTTTATACATTGATGCACCTACAGTAACACACACGCACACACTGCCATTTCATGATTAACAGAGTGCAGTGGACCTTGACTGGCCCTTGGTAAGAGTTAATGAAGAATTACATTAATGGCAGCTGTTGAAGTCTCGATTAGTTCGCTGCTCCTTGCCTTTAATAAAACTATTCATCAGATTCATTCAGCCAGGGAACCTCAGGTGCTCGGGTGGGCTATGCGCCTCCAAACGTTAAGGCAGATCAGTGCCCGTCTTAGGGGGGCTTCGATCGGTGTCTGACAGCTAAACAGCACACGGGTGCTTGAATGAGCAAACCTAAAGGGACAAAGCTGAGGGAGCCTTGCTTCAGTGGCTGCCAACCCCAGGGAGAGTCCTGCCCACTATCCTGATGGATAATTGCAACATTAGAAGTGCCTAACAAATCTAAGTTGTGTCTATGTGTGTGTGTGATGAGTAAAGAAACACTGCAGTGTTGTGCACCATCATTTTCTTTTCCTCAGTGTCACACTCTCTTTTCCGAGTCCAAACCCATTTCTGACAGCTCACGCTCAAGTTCACAGGGTGCACATTAGCAGATGCCTGCTGTGAGGTGCGCACACGCGTGTGTGTAAGTGTTTATTAGGGTGAGGCTGATAAGGTTAATCTAGTATTTAATGATGAGTACCCTGTTGGCCCATGGCAAAAACATTTTCTAGAGGTCACAGATGTTTTGAGCTGTAGAATAAAGAGGTGTGAGTCTGTGGAGATCGAGAAAAACACTGTAGCAACATAAGGAGCTGTTATTCTTTTACAGATGCCACAAGTGTCATATCGGTCACATCATATATGAATTGAGTGCAGATTTTGATGCACAGTTTATTAGTAGTAAAATCATTGCTGTATGCGTAAATGGGTAACCATTTACAATAAAGTTCTTCTGTACATTAACATTAGTTAATGCAATAGTTCACAGTCAATAAATAACAATGCAGCATTGTGTAAAATTCAATAAGGTTCAATTTAACTTGAAATTAATGCATTATTAGGTGTCATGAACTAGCAATGGACACTTCTTAGGGCATTTATTAATTAACTATTTTAATGTTAATTAATAAATTCACTATTTCTTATTGCTTGTTCATGTTTGCTCATAATATATTTAAATTTTAAACCTATAACTTTATTGTTTTAAGTGTATTATTGTTTAATTTTAGTATTACACTACAATTCAAAAGTTTTAGATAGATTTCTGAAAAAGGCTGCATTTATTTTGCATTTATCTACAATACAACAACACAGTTATATTATGAAATATCATTACAATTTAAGATATCATGATTTGCTGCTCAGGAAGCATTTCTTACCAATGCTTTTTTTGTTGTTTTTTTTGTTTTTGTTTTCAAGATTCTTTAATGAATAAACAAAATAATTCATTTAGCATTTACCTGAAATAGTAAGTAGTTGTTGCATTATACAATACCTTTCAAAAGTTTGGGGTCAGTAAGTGTTAATTATTTTTTTTAGCAATGATGCATTAAATTGATCAATAGTGGCAGTAAAGACATTTATAATGTTATAAATACTTTTGAACCTTATTTTAAAGTGAGACTATTGAGCCCGATCTCATGAAAGTTTGTATTTATAGCACGAATGTCATTTCTCGTGCCATTTATATGCCAACAACAGTTTTTGTGTGTATATGGTTTTTCGCATACATATGATACGCACTTTTTGGCATATAATATGCACAAACTCCCTACCCCCCTCCCCCTAAACCTACCCCAGGGTTTTTTAGCGCGTAGCATATACACGAAAAAACATTTTGGCGTATAAATGCCACGAGAAATGACATTTGTGGTATAGATATGCATTTTCATGAGACTGTGTTGACCTATTGATGAATAGGTATGGGAATGGTAATGAATTTGTCAATTTTGATTGAAATGATTCTAGTTCTGAAAGTACTTTAGATTAAACACTATGCAGGGTTTTTACATGTGGCACCAAAATATGTTTTGCACTCGCTACACATCACCTAAGGTGAGAGTGAGAGTATCCAATGATTATTTTCTTATTTAATTGTGTGGGGCTCCAGCCAAGGAATTTCAGCTTGACAATAAAGAACAATCAAAGATGGCTGAACAATAATAATAAAAAAAATGATCATAAATTTCAGTATTATCAACACAAGAAGACGTACGGTGTTAACTGCCTCAAGTGACAAGTTTATAATGCTGTGAATTCCCGCTCCCATTTACTTCATATAGAGAGAAGCGTGTCGTGATCTGTGCACTGATGTGACTCTTGCGATTCTCCCTTGCGCTTCGTCATGCAGGGGTCACTTGGAGAAGTCAGCGGCTTGTTGACTCTTGAGGTGTTTAGTATGAGCATGCGATGAGTGCTGTGAAGGTGTGTTGGGGACTCTGTGGAAAAACAGCTTCTGTACTGGATTTGAAAGACCATATTCAGTATGCAGTGCACCTTATTGTGAACCATGTGTTAACTTGAACTGCATTTCTGTCAGTGTGACTACAGCTCGTTAATAAACAACGTTTTTTGATTGATTGATTTGATTGATTGATTTATTGATTTCACAATCTGCTTTCATTTAGCAAGTGGACTTGCGCAAAAACATGTCTTGTTGTTGTGGATGCTGCTGATAAAACAGCTTCTCTTAGACTACAAAGAGTCATGCATTTTTGTGTGTGTGTGTGTGTGTGTGCATGTGTTTTGTAAAAAGTTTCCCCGGATATACTTCACTATTTAATACTAAATATTACTTACACATTTTATTCATAGCATAACAATTTGAGTAAATGTAGCTGTGTAAAGTGTAAAATATAAGGGATGATGCCATGTGCATTTGCTTTTAAATTGAAACATATCTAATGGCATGGAATTACAATGTAATTAGTGTTAGCTCACTATCTTAACATTTTTCAGAGCATTAGTTGAGGTAAACTGATAATATTAGTGATGTTCATTTCTTTATCAAAACACAAAAACTGGAACTGTTTTGGAGAGAAATTGGGTATTTTTCAATCTCTCTATTTAACTCATCTCATGGTGTGTGTGATGCTGAACTATCTTATGAGTTTCTAAAGGTTTTTGAACAGTTCTTTGTACAGTTATGAACACAAATCTTTTATGTGCAACAATAGCATGCTCAGGCTCAGTGTCCTTATGCCTAATTTTAAATGTTTTTTTTCTTTCAAACAATATGATTTAATATGGTGATGAGTGTTCTGTTTTGATGCATTTTTACAAAGATGGATGATGTATATTCTACAATCTTTCTGAGAAAGAACAAAGGATAATGTGAATTACAATGTTTTTTTTTACTTTATTAATTATAGTGCACAGTGTTTATTATAAGGGGGTAGAATCCCCAGCTCAGTACTCACTACTCACAGATACTTTTAAATACTCTTACTCAAGTAGTTTTTGGGACAAGTACTTTTTATCCTACTCACACTACACACACACTTTTTTTGCAATGTAATGGTACTTTTACTTGAGTATTTTTTTAGTTCTCTTTCCACCACTGTGTAAAGATTAGCTGTTGTTTCTCTAAAAATACTAACAAGCTGAAGAATCCTATGCATCAAACAAAACCAATATATATAAAAAAAAATATATATATATATATATATATATATATATATATGTATCGTCGCTGCTCAATGAAACTCACGTATGTCCAAAACGGTTACTTTTCAGGAAGTGAAAAAAACATGTAATTTCAAAAGCAGCTGAACGTAGCATTGTCATGCTTGGCACAACATCTTTCAAATGTAACCATATTCTTGCCAGTGTCATGATATAATCCATATTTGACCCAAAATCGAGTTTAAATGGACATACGTGCATATTGTATAGTAACGGTGGTCGATACGCGTTCTTCCGATCATTAATTAGAATGACCAAATCGCGTTTCATATTGACAGATGAATAGGCTACGCTCAGTTTATTAAATACGACTCCGTTTATTAAATGTCTCTTGCAAACTATGAAGAGACAATGAATCAATACACTGGCATGGCGATGCTAGACTGATACTTTATTTACACAATCCTACTGTAATTTTGTCAGAAATGAGCTGCATTTTATTACAGATATGAGCTGCATTTTATCATCAGCTAATTTCAAAATCAAAGACATACATCAATAAGAGAGTGTGGCAACAGCCTGCCCTGTAAGATCACTTCGTTTCTTTACTTGAAGATGATTGTGTGATTGTGAAGATGATTGTGTCTGTGACTTACTTTCACTTTTGAAGCAGCTGCTCATCTGCGGTGATGCGTGTCGCAGTAGCGCCGTCATATCTGACTATAACGTGTCATATAGCCTATATAACACGCTCTCACTCGTTTATTTTTTTTAGCATTTTTGGGAGGAGTAAAATATACATATGTGGTTCAACAACCAGATTGTGTTTACACCTAGGTAAAGATCCGAACACAATGCGAGCCAGACTACCTCCAGATGGTCAGGCAGATCCGATTACAATCCGATCACGACGTATTTATACCTTGCATTAACATGTCTTTTTTTATTATCCGGATAACTTATCTGGATACAGATCGCATTATAATACCAGGTGTAGGGGTCTCAGAGACGAGACCGGCGAGAAACTTCACGAGACCGGCGAGATGCCTCCACAGGGCGGGGAGATACCATACTGTCTATGGGAGATACGCTGCGTGATTGACAGCTTTGACAGCAAATGGAAATACGTGGAAATCAGATGACATGATTTCACAACTTTTCATTGGTCATTTAGATAATGTGAAGCATGCTGTATACGGAAATGAACCTGGACATTCTATCCGTGAAAAAATCTCAAAATCGTCAAAATGGACATACGCGGTTTTCCATCGGACAGCGACGACATATATATATATATATATACACTCACCGGCCACTTTATTAGGTACCCCATGCTAGTAACGGGTTGGACCCCCTTTTGCCTTCAGAACTGCCTCAATTCTTCGTGGCATATATTCAACAAGGTGCTGGAAGCATTCCTCAGGGAGTTTGGTCCATATTGACATGATGGCATCACACAGTTGCCGCAGATTTGTCGGCTGCACATCCATGATGCGAATCTCCCGTTCCACCACATCCCAAAGATGCTCTATTGGATTGAGATCTGGTGACTGTGGAGGCCATTTGAGTACAGCGAACTCATTGTCATGTTCACAGAAACCAGTCTGAGATGATTCCAGCTTTATGACATGGCGCATTATCCTGCTGAAAGTAGCCATCAGAAGTTGGGTACATTGTGGTCATAAAGGGATGGACATGGTCAGCAACAATACTCAGGTAGGCTGTGGCGTTGCAACGATGCTCAATTGGTACCAAGGGGCCCAAAGAGTGCCAAGAAAATATTCCCCACACCATGACACCACCACCACCAGCCTGAACCGTTGATACAAGGCAGGATGGATCCATGCTTTCATGTTGTAGACGCCAAATTCTGACCCTACCATCCGAATGTCGCAGCAGAAATCGAGACTCATCAGACCAGGCAACGTTTTTCCAATCTTCTATTGTCCAATTTCGATGAGCTTGTGCAAATTGTAGCCTCAGTTTCCTGTTCTTAGCTGAAAGGAGTGGCACCCGGTGTGGTCTTCTGCTGCTGTAGCCCATCTGCCTCAAAGTTCCACGTACTGTGCGTTCAGAGATGCTCTTCTGCCCACCTTGGTTGTAACGGGTGGTTATTTGAGTCACTGTTGCCCTTCTATCAGCTCGAACCAGTCTGGCCATTCTCCTCTGACCTCTGGCATCAACAAGGCATTTCCGCCCACAGAACTGCCGCCCACTGGATGTTTTTTTTCTTTTCGGACCATTCTCTGTAAACCCTAGAGATGGTTGTGCGTGAAAATCCCAGTAGATTAGCAGTTTCTGAAATACTCAGACCAGCCCTTCTGGCACCAACAATCATGCCACGTTCAAAGTCACTCAAATCACCTTTCTTCCCCATACTGATGCTCGGTTTGAACTGCAGGAGATTGTCTTGACCATGTCTACATGCCTAAATGCACTGAGTTGCCGCCATGTGATTGGCTGCTTAGAAATTAAGTGTTAACGAGCAGTTGGACAGGTGTACCTAATAAAGTGGCCGGTGAGTGTATATATATATATATATATATATATATATATATATATATATATATATATATATATATGATTAACTGTTATTAATTGGTATCAGCTATTTAACATCTCTATTTGTTTGTGATATTTACGTTCTACATGGTTGAGTGAGCAGTCCGTGGCACTGGGAGGAGGCGAAATCAGTTTCAACAGCCTTAAATTTTGTATCTCTGGGATTCTGAACTCCTAGAACACGCAGATGAAGGTACCTTGAAGTGAGAAGGCTTGTTTGATGGGGCTTAAAGGGATAGTTCACCCAAAAATGAAAATTTTGTCAGTATTTACTCACCCTCATGTTGATCCAAACCTGTAAGACCTTCGTTCATCTTGGAACACGAATTAAGATATTTTTTATGAAATCTGTGAGCTGGATCACTCCTGCATACTAGTCCATAGGCTTCTTGAGGGATTGAAACTGGCCGGCCTCAAAGTTATTAAAGACATTGTTAAAATTGTCCTACAAGTGACCACAGTGGCTCAATCTTAAGTTTATCAAATGACGAGAACACTTTTCAAGCGCAAAAACAAAACAAAAATAATGACTTTATTTCAAATATTCATCAGAGTCAGGTTACTAGTTTAACCGCGTATTATCTGTTGTTGTACATCACACGCATCACACACACGACCAGCGTCGGCCAATAGTGAGCCTATGTGTGATGTAGCTCTACGCAATTACACTAGATTAACTGACTAGATGCTCAAAGAGAAAGAAGTGAATAGTTTAAATAAAGTTGTTTTTATGTTTGTTTTTGCGCACAAAAAGTATTCTTGTCACTTGAAAATATTGAGCCACTGTAGTCACTTGGACTATTTTAACGATGTCTTTAGTAACTTTTCAAGGCTGACAAGTTTCAATCCCTCAAGAAGCCTATGGACTAGTATGCAGGAGTGATCCAGCTCTCAGATTTCACTCAAAAATATCTTAATTCGTGTTCCGAAGATGAACGAAGGTCTTACAGGGTTGCAACATGAGGGTGAGTAAATACTGACAGAATTTTCAGTTTTGGGTGAACTATCCCTTTAAACTTGTTGCGTATTTGTCAGTCCTCTTTTGTCTCTCTGGCATGGGAACTCTGGACTTGCTGTATCTCTTATTGTCTCATTGGATGAAAACTCTGGACATAGTGTGTCTGTCTGTTAAACACCCCTCACAGACTGGAGACTCAGAATGTGGCCGTTGCTGCCTCACAAGCTGGAGTCTCGCAGTGTCTGTGAGTATCTGTGAAAGTCTTTCCCAAACAGACCGGAGACTTAGAACAAGGAATATCTGTTGAAAGGGTACATTTATCCCTTTCAGATGAGGAGAATATTACAAATTGGCTTTTTCCATTCCAGTATTGTGATTGGTTGCTGCGATCAGAGGTGTCACACAGTGTAGCCTGCGCTTCTTTCGCCCTGTGAAACTCATTTTCATAATGTGAAGCGCACAGTTAGAACAGTGTCTTTAAAGATTTACCTGTGCATTACTCACTTCCCTAGCACCGGAATACCTTTGGCAGTGTTCTGAACACACAGTGTCAAAACATGATGGAAAAAGATTGAACTGTCATGCACGCATTTATTTGTATGTTAACAGCTGCATTTGTGTAAGACTGCGCTGCAAATAGCTGTCACTTTAGAATACTTATTTCTCTGAATAGGTGTGGCATGGATGTTGTAGTTTACATCATCAATTTTAAGGGTTCCAAACATGGTTATGAATGGATTTGGATGGATTCTTGTGGCCTTTCGGTTTTAGCCACTGCTGAGGCATCCAAATGTCATAAGGCATTTTTATGGCCACACGGGCCTAAACCTTAGGAATTCATTTTAAAGATATATGAAGGGCAGAAACTGCATGTGAACTAATGGGGAGTTCACACTTTCAAAAAAACAAACAAACAAACAAAAAAAACATTTAGTCCTGGTCCCCTTTGCTTTCACATAGGCATTTTAACACCAAACATAAAGGGATTTGTTCACATCCTGATTGGTTGGCTTTTATTACCTATTGCGTCTGAATTTACCGAACATCCAAACACAATGCTGTGTGCTGGGTAAAATCAAAGTCCTTTTAGGAAAGTCATGCTACTCGTCCGCCATCTTGGCAACGCCTCTGGGCAGCTATTTCGGACTTAACAAGACCAGGCTCCTATCTAAATGAATGGGCAGAGAGTCAGAACTGCACTTTCACTGGTCACCGGGACATAAAAACTGCATGTGTAGAAACAGCAGTAAAATATAATAAAAATCGCTGAAAACGTTTGATGACTTTGCCCTAAAATAAGGTTTATAATGCCGTTTTCCCACAGGTTATACCTTTACTGCGCATGCGCAAGGGCTGTTTTGCGCTGCACAGTTTGAAACACAGTATGTGCGCACTCTTGCTCGTTTGCTCTAGATTCCAGGAGATTTGAACTAATTTGCGGGCATCAGCGAGCCTCTATCAATCTGCAGGAGACACCCGGAACTTCAGGGAGACTTGGGATGTCTGATATTTACACAGTGTTGGGGAAGCTACTCCGAAACTGTAGTTTGACAAGCTACAAGCTACTCATAAGTTAAAGTAGTTTAACTACAGTCAAGCTATCGTTTAGAAAAGTAGTTAGCTACACTACAAGTTACAATCAAAAAGTAGCTAGCTACACTGAAACTACTTTTGCTTTTTGAACAACGTATATTATAAATAACTAAATAAATAACTGAATAAATGTCTGAGGAATGTTTTAAGTAAATATTTAGTGTTTAAAACAAGGCAATACAATTAAAATTTCAAAGAGTATTGTTTTATTACACACAGCACTAAAATATATCTGACTGTTTGTCAAAAGTGCAACAAATAGCCTACAACATTGCAAGAATGAAATATACATCCAACGTAAATTGCATGTAGAATATTTTCTCAAAAATACTGATTGAACTTGGACAAATACGGCCATGGGTAATTAACGTTAGTTGTTTCTCCATCCTCCAAATCTGCTGTCACATCTTGCTATATAATCATAATATGGGTGTGTCAACCCACTTCTGTACGTCAGTGAACCGTTAGCTGCAAGATGCGTGATTAAACAACAGGTGGCAGTAATAGCAAAAAATTAGTTTGTAATCTAACAAGAAGAAGAATTTCCTTGCATCGCGCTGATTCGCGCAGGCTCGACAATGTAGCTACTACACCGCTACTTGCTGCAAAAGTAGTTAGCTACTGGAAAAGCTACACTGTTTAAAAAGCAACTGAGCTACTGCCAAGCTACTGAAAAATGTAGTTAAGTTAGTAGCTACACTACTTGTAGTTAACTACTCCCCAACACTGTATTTACACAATGCACACATACACTGCATATCAAATCTGCCGCCTTTTCAAACAGTAACATATTTAAATGTTTCCTGGCTTGGCTGTTAAAAACAGACGATTGGCTGTACAGCGGGAGGGGTGGGGCATTTGCATACAACCACCATCTTAGGTGTAACGGGTTTTCCCATACATTTGTATTAAGGATTGAGGAAGTGGCATGTCTCTATATAAATAGTCTCTGGTTAAATGCACTCACTGTATGTGCATAGCCTACATGATGGTGTTTTGACCAGCTGATGTGAAGAGCTTATAAAATGACGTCAAAACAGCAGCAATGACACACAAATGAAAATGCTCTGAGGAGATGCAGTTTTCTTGGAACTGAACTGTGATAGGCTAGGTGATGTTGATGTAGGATGACTACGATGAGAAAAAAACAGGTATCCTTTTTAGGGTCACATCTTGTGACATACAGTAATGCACTGTTTTTGATCAGTTTACCTGTTTTTGGTCATATTTAATTCAAACAGAACCAGAGTTCATTTGGAAGCGGGCTGAGACCCATCTTTTCAGTGGTCCCATCTTTTTTTTTTAAAAAACATTGGCTATATGGTATACCAACTTATCACACAATTAAAGTGAAGCCACAAGTGCGGTCATGCTTCATTTCAAATATGAGAATTATATCTCTTAAAATATGCATTTAATTAAGCATTTTGTAAGACTGTGTCATGTGAGTTTTTAGAGTAAGGCTGATAAGATGCTAAACTATTTTATTGCCATGGACACCTACTTGTTTGTCTATTGTTCGGCGAGGTGAACTGCTCCATTCATGCTCTATTGTTCTCACTTGACAAAACTTTCACACCTCTGCCGGAATGAGATTTAATCTTCATTATTATTTTATTTATATTCTTTTGTTTATATTCAGACATTATAGCCTTTATTCTGGCATTACATGGATTGCCCATTTACACCACTTAGATCCCACTATACAATAATCCATCTATTATCTGAAGTCTTTCTAGAAAACAAACAAACAAACAAAAAGCATATTCTTGGGACCGTATGTGAATTATTGTAACAAAATAGATTGTGAAATAAATATAGCTCATAAAGCAACAGGCGCATTAGAACTGCAATTAACATCAATCTACATAACACAAATTAAAAGATGAATATTACCCTTTTACTCAAAACTCAATTTAAACAACCATAGAGTGTTCTTATTAACTTCATGATCGCCATGATCTAATTTGGATTTTTTTTGTTTTATAATGATGTGGAAATGTGATGCATTTAGTATTTTATATGGAGCTAATTGATACACCCACTTACCATGTATGATGTAAACATTCTTAATTCATATGAATATACCCCAAATCGCAAAATTACAAACCATATACTATCGTAATTGTCTATTAGCTGCTTGTTTCATGTGTATGAATGTTTCTTTTGGGTTTGTTCTTCACAGAGCTCAGAACAAGGAAGTGTAAAGGACACTTCTCCAGAAAGGCAGAATTATGGTCACGTAAAATGATTGACCTCTGTATAGACCTAATGATCACATCTAAAGTCATAATTGATGCAGACCTGGAGAAGAGCAGACATACAGTGCTGTGTATGAAGTTTTAGCTCTTCAGATCACTTAATTCAGTGGGAAATGAATATAAATGGATGGTATTATGTATGCTAAAATATTTTAACATGTGATAATGAATCACTATTTCTCCAAATATATGCATTTTGGATTAAGAGCCCTGAACTGTCTAGTGCATGCATGTGAACACCAACTGCCTCAGACGTGAGTAAATCCTTATGCATTTTAATATTCTTTTCAAAAATGCCAAACATTACAGATTGTATTATTTTGCACCAGATAATTCAAACAAAATGAATTAATTTAAACTAAATCCATAAAAGGTTCATGACCCTTTAAAACTATATATATATAACTATATATCCACCAAAGGTTTTTATTTTATATTTATTTTTTCATGTGTCTGGTGTATTTTTTTTATTGTTTTCAATGGGAGCGTCATGTTTTTAAAACGCCATAAGCGTAACGAGGCGCTGAGCATTTTTTTTTTTTTTTTACGCTGAGGGGCTGAGGGTTTTTACGGGTTGCCGAGAGTTGAAGAATGTTCAACTTTAGGTAAAACGCAGCGCTCGCGCACTGTCACTTTTTACCCACCTGTCCAATAGCAGTGAAGGAGGGATGGGACTAATACCACACTGACCAGAGTGTGGTATTAGTCCAAAATATAATCAAAATATATATAATTTATGATTCTCTGACTGCAACAGTGGAGAATGGGTTGCTATATTTTATTGGATATCGATGGACTGACACAAACAATGCCATCAGAACAGACACTTGGAAGAAAGGGTTATTTATATATATATATATATATACATATATATATATATATATATATATATATATATATATATATATAAATAACCCTTTCTTCCATGGAAGTGTCTGTTCTGATGGCATTGTTTGTGTCAGTCTGATCGATATCCAATAAAATATAGCAACCCATTCTCCACTGTTGCAGTCAGAGAATTATAAATTATATATATTTTGATTATATTTTGGACTAATACCACACTCTGGTCAGTGTGGTATTAGTCCCACCCCTCCTTCACTGCTATTGGACAGGTGGGTAAAAAGTGACAGTGCGGAGCGCTGCGTTTTACCTAAAGTTGAACATTCTTCAACTCTCGGCAACCCGTAAAAACCCCTCAGCCCCTCAGCGTAAAAAAAAAAAAAAAATGCTCAGCGCCTCGTTACGCTTATGGCGTTTTAAAACATGACGCTCCCATTGAAAACAATACAAAAAAATACACCAGACACATGAAAAAATAAATATAAAATAAAAACCTTTGGTGGACACAGCCTTACGTAATTGACCCTTTGCTAAGCCCCGCCCTCCCTAGTTACTGTTGCTACGCCTGTCAAGCTTTCACGGCTGGCCCATCTATTATAGTGTGGATGCACCCGGTGTCAGACATTCCCAATGAGATAATTAGTAATTTTCCGAGAACAAGCAAAATATCTGAGAGTGCAAGACAAAAGGGACTAGAGTATTCCATTCGAGGGATATATTCACGACATTATATGCAACCGATTAGAGAATCATTTCTTAAATCGAAGTTAAAGCCTAACGTTATTGTCCCAGCGCAAGCAGCGCCTCATACACTGACCGTTCAAATGGGAAACACAAATTGAGGAACAGCTATGTACATACACAGCAGGGTATGTGAAATTAATCTTAATAATTATAAATCAAACAGCTTATCAATAAATCTTGTGGAATAACAGTAATACCGGGAGAGCCGCGATTAGATTGGGTTAAGTTACTTAGTCAGGGGTAACGTTCAGTAGGACGTCGATTAACAAAATGCTGAAATATATTTTAAAGTATGTCAGTGAGCCTTTGTCTTGTCTCTTTAATCGTCTTATTTTACATTATCATTATGACCAAAGAACCGTCAATATTTCCAAGCAATAGGTGTTCTTGTTAAGCATGTCGACATTTACCAGTAGTTGTGAATGGGTCATAGATGCTAGATCACGCCAATCATTTCTCCCCTTGGCTTTTAGATTTTCTGGAAGGAAAACAATTCCTCTCCCCCATCCAAACTTTTAGGATACCAGTATCAGATTTGCACAATCCATACGCACAATGCTTCAGCGTGTTTCCCTCGTTCGAAAGCTTGCCAGACATCCGCGCATAGTTACGGTTGCTAAGACATGATTGGCCAGTGGCGGATTTCGGGCGTGGCTTCAGCGAAGGGTCAATTTGGAATGTGATGAATGTTGGATTTTAAAAACTGATTTGGAAAATGTTGTGAATGTATTGATTTTTTATATAGAAAAACAATATCAACAATACATTCACAACATTTTCTACATTATAATAATGTTTTGCTGAGTGTAAAGATCTGGGCAATCTGAAAGGCAATCTGTGAACCATCACCAGTATGCCCATTAGTGACCCGGGGGTGCTCCTTGGGGACTGTCACTGTAATAAGTTTACTGTAAGTCACTTTGGATAAATGGCAAATGACAAATTAATTATTGGTAAATTATAGCGTAATGGATGTGACATTTGAAGTCATAACATGTACAGTATTCTCACAGGAAGTAGAAAATATCAGTATATGGAATCGTTTGCATATTTTCCTAAGCCCTTGCAGTCCAGACACCAGAAAAATCTGTCTTGACAAGTGCTGTAAATCGATAAAACATTTTTTTTTGTGATTAATTGCGATTAAAAATATTAAAGATTTTATTTATAAAATGAATATTTTAATAATGTAATTTCAGTTAATCTTCAAATTAGTGTAACATAAAAAACAACATAAATATGGTATCCTTTAATACTTGTTAAATTGATTTTTTTTATGAATGAAGGCCAGTTTCACCAGTACTAACTAATACAGTTACTGATGTCTTGATGAAAATAATTCCCCCCCAATTTTAAACATTAATTATAGCCATTCGACATTAGTTTAATTGAAAGCTATCAATTTACTAGGCCTCATGTCTTATTTATATATGCCCTTTCTATTTGTCTAACAGGTTGGAGATATACAGAAATTGAATCGTTATCAGTCTGCACTAAATTATAAATGTAATACAGATGAATCAATGAATTTATTGTTTTTTGATTAAAATTATTGACAGACAGTATTAGTGGCAGCTGTCACTTTAAGATCTGCACACGTGCACATTGTTTTTCAGGGAGTTTTGCAGAAAGGTTTCTTCAAGTGTTTTGGTCGATGCCGCAGTTCTTCTGGATTTAGTCTATCTCAGATTTTTCTGTTTCGTTATGTAATAACTGATGGACTTGATGATGTGAGATCAGATGAGGCTGTTGTCAGACTCCTTGTGCATTCTAGAATCTCACTTAATTATAATTACAAAAGGAATGTTCTCACAGCATGCCCTAGTTCTCATTTGCGTCTTCTTGTACTTGAATGTTTGGCAAGTTGGCAAGGTTTAAGTTTATTCTAAAGACAGATGACAACGTATGATATTCAGGTCTCACCTGCACTCGTGCACTATTAACACTCAGGTGATGACGGTGTAAATAAATGGTCATATTAGAGCATACAGCACCCGCATTGAACAAAGTTTAGGGGAAGAGCAGAATCCCCGTTCATCGACATAAACATACATTAGGCCGTGTGTCCACCAAAGCGTTTTTAGCCAGCTGAAAACGCCAGACGCTCTGCTTAAGACGCCGTGCTTTGGGCGCTTGAGAGCGTTTTGGCAGCGCAGCGTTTTTTCCATTAAGCCGTTTCGTTGCTATGATACAGAATATCCGCAGCAGTTTGTCAGTTTGTTGTGACAGTTGGTCGGTGTGGTATTAGTCCCGCCCTCCTCCACTGTGATTGGATGGCTGGGTAAAAAGTGACAGTGATGAGCGCTGCGTTTTATCCAAAGTTGAACATTTTTCAACTCCCAGCCAGTGTTGCCAACTTAGCGCCTTTGTCGCTATTTTTAGTGACTTTTCAGACCCCTTTAGCAACATTTTTTCAAAAAAGCAACTAGCGAAAACTTTTTGGACAAACCTCAATAACCTCCAAAATAATGTTGCCAGTATAGTCCTGCGAGCGCAAGGTCTTGTTTTCTCTGTCGTCAATCTCTCAAGCTGCGTCTCCCCTGTTCAGTGAATGGCTGAGGAGCGCACGGCTGCTGACAGAGGCAAAAAGCAGTGTTTTACCATGGACTCATCACTTATCTGCTTTTATTTTGTTCTCAATTCAGACAATGTTCCACATAGGCCTATAAAAAATTTATTCATTCACTATATTATAGCAACTCGTTCTATTTTCTGACAACAAAAAGATATGAAATGAAAACAGCTTTATTTGACATTCGGCATTAATTTAGAGAGAAAATGCACTAGGCTGACAGAACGCAAGTACGACGTGATGACGTCATCTAGCGACATTTAGCGAATTTAAGGGAAGGCCTTAGCTACTTTCCTTAGAAAATAGTTGGCAACAGTGCTCCCAGCGACCAGTAAAAACATCGGCGCTTCAGCGAAAAACAAAAAAAACGCTCAGTGCCTCGGTACACTCATGGCGTTTAAAAAACGTGTCACTTCCATTGAAAACAATTGAAAACATACGACAGGTGCATGGAAAAAACGCTTTGGTGGACACACGACCTTAGCCTAACTCTGTCTGTCTGTTTTATGCCTTGTTATTTTCAATATTACAGATGTGTATGTGTCGTCAGATTTTAGATAAACCACTGTGCAAGTTGCTTTTGCGATGGTATGTTTTGATTTTTGACAAAAAATCCATGATCCTCTGACAAGCCTGAGAGCGGCAACTGCCGAGGAATTTGCAAACAACTGAAGAGAAGTGAGAGCGAAGAAAACATCAAAGTTCCAGCTTGCTAACACAGTGCCCATTTTTGTGCACATCAGTGCAGTGAGAATTGAATTTTTGGGTTGTTGCTGGAGTAAGAGTGAAAAGTAATCTTGTAATTGGTTGACCTAGTCTGTGATTAGTAGTGCACATCCTAAGCTTTGAAATAGCCTTTCTGTCAATGTTCGGGACCCGTTTTCTTTGTTTAAATCTAGACTGAAAACTCATTTGTTTACCCAGACATAAAGTTAAATTCCCTTTCATCTACTATTAATCCTGCAACAGCAGCTCTGTGTGTTGGGAGCTAATTTCTCTCTTTTCTTCTATGACATTTATAATTGTTCTTCCTTATTATAGGCACTGACTTATTTAATTTACAAATTATTCATATGTATTTTTATTTTTCTATTTTTCATGAACACTCCTATCGCAATGTCACTTTCATCACATCTCATTTGATATCATGTTTTATCTAATTGTAAAAATGTGATGTGATCTGGGAAAACCCACCACATGGTGAAATTTGACATATTACAGGTTTTGATACCATATTAAAGCTGGGTTCAAGCCCTTTCCAAATCTGTTTTTATTTATTTTATCGGTTGTCTGTAACAAAAGTTATGGTTATCTTAAGTCAGCTGATCGCTATGATTTTCAGAAACAGAATTTTGAGAAAAACAGGTTTAAATAACTGTCACATCCTGCTAGCGCGACGACTGGCGCTCCCTTTTTTATTGCCTTTTTTACATATCACATATTTTAGTAATCATCATAGATTGGGTATCATTCTAAAGCTTACAAACTCAAAATTCATCCTGTGAAAACCGTTTTGAAATTGGACGATTGAGAGGCGAGCAAGGTCTTTTAGACGAGCAACTTCAAACTCTGTTGTTCTCTTGTGCTCCGCATCATACCACACGATAACGCTGGATAAAAATAAATAAATAAATAACTTGCGTGCCGTTGTAGTTCACCCAGGACTGGACTTTATTCTGTTATGTGGTTTATTTTGATAGGTGAACTGTCTTTGTAGTGTTAAGAGAAGGAGAGCTAAACGGGAGATTTGTGTTTCCTCTATGGTGTTTCCCCTCCGCTCCGCCTGCGTGCATGTTGTTAAAGTGAAACGCAGTCTTAGACTCTTTTCAGCTGGTCATTATAAATCGCTATTTTTCTGCAGTAAACTAGTGAATTTTCCCAAGTTATATTCAGAGATGATAAACAAGATGTTATAGAATAATAATTTAATAAAAAACTAATTTTGACAAAAAACTGACATTCAGTCTATTTTTAGACTTTACTGAAAACGTTCCAGCGCGACATCCGACGGGTTTTCCCAGATCGCATCACAAATGTATGTGATATTTATACCTTTTACTAAGGTCACTAAGCTACGTCAATACTTCAGGTTGACTGATTCTGATTGGCTAAGAAATAAGAGAAGGAATAGACAAAAGCATATCTTGATCGATCACACTGATGACACCTGGAACCTGGTTTTAGGCACGAAGTGACCCTCCAAGGTCACAGAAGTGGGTTTCTAGCCCGCCAGCATGACGAGGAAAACAAGTCATTCCATCTCCCCAGGGTGCCAGTTGTTCACCTCACCAATACTGATCTGTAACAAAGAATACTAGTGCACACACAGATACACAGGATACACAGCTTCTTAAAGGTTGGAGTTCAAGCTCTTGCTCTAAACACACAACTTTCCCAAAACATTCTGATAAATTGCTCTTTCTCTCAGTAAAAGTTACACACACTATTCGTCATTATTCTCTAGTGATTAAAGATGAAAAGTAAAGAAAGTGCTTTAACTAAAAAATTGTCATGTAAGTGACAGGCTGAAGTGACCCTATGACATTGGATATATTGGTCAGATAGAAGATTAAATATGTTTTAAACAAACAGGTAATTCTATGATAGTATAATCTTTTATAATAGTATAATCGTTTATGAAGTAAAAATCTCATAAGCTTGAAGCAATCATTAAAATTATTTAATATGTAGAAGGATAAATATTAAAACATTGATTATAATCCCTCATCAGTTATAGATAGAGTACATACACTTTTTTGCCTTCAGAACTGCCTTAATGGGCTATATGCACGCATAAGTTCCTCATTTGATGCAAGGATGGCAGTCTTCAAAAATTTACTGTCCTCCCATCTTCTGAAACGAAAACTGTCATACGTTTAGATGTAATTTTTTATAGTTATGTTTATTTAATATATTTTTAAAAAGAAGCATAAACACAACGAGGGGTGTCTGTTTTGTCTGTTTTTGTGACTAACGTTTCTTTAGTATAACCATGGAGTATAAAATTCAATATAAATTCTCGGTATTGTATTGGACTCTACGATCGGCAGAAGTTATCGAGCATCCTTAGACCTTCACCGGAAATACCACCGTGCATAGAGCCCATTCAGCGTGGCATTGATTCAACAAGGTGCTGAAAGCATTCTTTAGAAATGTTGGCCCATATTGATAAGATAGCATTTAGCATGCCATTAAAACAGATTTACCCACTCCACAGTACGTTGCAGTACCTTGCAGACTGAGCCTATCTCGTGAGTAACATGTATGTCTTCTAGTAGTGCCGAGTGAAATCTGAATAATTCCCTTACGAATCTCATAGAGACTGGGAGAGTAAGTATTAGCTGTCCATGAGCTAGCAGCAGGATCAGACGTTATGACTCTCTCTGGGCTTCTCCCTTTTCTTTATTGGACTGTATGCCTTCGCGTCCCCCGATTGTCTGCAAGTTTCTCCTCCTGCCTATATGGTAATTTCTCTTCTGTACAAAGGAGAGTCGATTTGTTATGACGCAACCGTTAGCCTATTTTTACAAAAAACTCCTTCTACGGGGCCGTAACGTTACATACAAGGTAATAGAGCATTTTATAAATTGCCGTGTTTCTTTAGAAATAAATAATGGACAAATTGAGTCTTTGGGCGCCTAAAGGCCCTTTCACACCGGACGCGTAACAAAAAAGTGAAACTAAAAAGCGAATAGTTCGCGTGAGAATAGTTTCGTGTCAAAACCGTTCACATCAGCCGCGAATTTGCAACGTTCAGAGCTTCAACATTCCAAAACATTCGCGCCGAGGGTGAACACCTGGCTATTGCTCTGTTGCAGGAAAGCAGACCTGATTTTAAGGGACACTATAGGGAGAAAACATACTATATACTTATTATTATAGCCTACTAGGTGAATAAATATAGATTTTTTATTAGATGTCTTTTTGCAGTGATGTTAACATGATGATTTACATTGTTATAGGCTTTATAAAAAAATAAATAAAAAAAATAAGCACATACGTTCATTAGAAAAAATTAAAGATGAATGCGTTCTTACCGGATTTGATCAGTGCATCTTGAATTTATATTGTTTGTCTGATCTGGCAGCTTCAATAGGGCCTTCTCATAAATTATGGACATATGTCAGTAACTACTGGCAGGTGTAGCTCACTTTCACCAGTTCACTTTTTAAAAGAGGCAATCAGAAGATTCGTCATTGCTGCGGTCACGTCACCTTTGTTTCCTTGTATATGATTGGCTGAAGCCTTTTCTTTCGCCTCAAAATTACAAAAAAATCGACATCGAAGCAAAAAAAAGTTGTTTTTTCGCCGCAGCACATTCGCGTTCAGTGTGGAAGCACTCATTATACAAACAGCTGTTCAAAAAAATAAAACCATCACACGAATTATTCGTGCATCAAAAGTCGCGTCCAGTGTGAAAGGACCTTAAGATGTAAAGTTATTGGCTGTCAAAGTGACGCCAAAATGAATGGAAGTTCTTCCGGCTGATGGATTACCCCCTTGGTAATATCACGACATTCACTTACACACCTAAAAACACATGGTGACATGGTGACCGTCGGCGCTGCTATTGTGGTGCTTCTGAATCCACCTGTTGACAAGAAAGGAGGAAAGAGCTACATATGGAAATATTTTCAATTAGGCTAATGTCATGTTGCCATAAGTGGCCGTTCACATACCGCCTCTGTTCATGGTTGCATAGCAACAACAGACGCCACAGGAGAGCAAGCGCTTTCGTCTCCATGAAGACGAGGATATATCAGCAAAGAATTAATTGATTTCTAGCCCTTACATTAGCTTTACTACTAGACATATTTATGGAGATGGGAAATAAAAAGCCGCACTGCACAGCTATGATCAGCTGTTCGGCCGAGCTTTCGAATGTTGTTGCGGAAAGGTCGAAGCTGATCAGTTGATTTCCTTCACATGGTCTGTTGAGATGAGATGTTACAATGTTTTCATCTTACGCCAACAATTGAAATAATAATTTACGCGCAAAAAAACGTGAATGGCCCCTAAAGTGGATTCGGGTGTGGTTGTATCGGGGTAATTTTACGAGTAGGAGTACATAAGTACAGTATCGGACTGTCACCCAAGTAATGTTTGTCATTATTAGGCTTATTCTTGACCTTGATAACTCTTAGCAGGTTTAAAAAGCCTTTTAAATTTAAATATGAACACAGTTTTGGATTAAATAAAAGTACAGTTAAGTCAAATATAACACGTTTTATCTCCTGTATTGTTTGGTAACACTACAGTAAGATACCATTCATTAACATTGTGTTATCTAACATCAACACATTGAGTGAACAATATATTTTTGCAACATTAATTAATGTTTGTGAATTTTTCATGTTTGTTCACTTCATTCATTTTGCATGAAATAATATTAAAGGATAATTCCGGTATTTAACACATTGAGTCTATTTTGTAATTTGTTTTGAATGAAATAGAGTGGTGGACTTAGAAATTTT
Source organism: Hybognathus amarus (assembly GCA_030378365.1). Classification (NCBI taxonomy): domain Eukaryota; kingdom Metazoa; phylum Chordata; class Actinopteri; order Cypriniformes; family Leuciscidae; genus Hybognathus; species Hybognathus amarus. Next base: position 395,683 of record JAQIUQ010006539.1, read on the forward strand.
GACAATGGGTCCTGTCTCAAGTTTTTGACTATTTTAGAATCGCCTGTGACAGCTTTTGACTGGTTGTCTATGGGCATGCACAAACATGTCCTTAAAACAACCCTTAACGTTCATTTTCAAAACTGTTTAACTCACCGAGTGGTTGGTGGTGTTCGTTGATGTTCCGAAAACAATAGCTAGCTACTGGAAACGGAAAGGGGTCTGTTTACATTTGGTTGTAGTCTTTTCGCTCGGTTCTCCTTCTTGCCATACTCGACCTATGTATTCGCTGTGTCTGACTTCTTTTATGGTGCGCTGAGACACCGTGTTCCGTACAGCGTCCTGGTTGTCGCCATCAAGTGGTCGGGAGTGTGCTAATGCTTCAGACTCAAACATCGAGCAGAAGTTTATACGTGGTTGTGAGGTATCTGAAAAAATTGTTCCACTATAGCAAACAACACGGATTAAAAGCATTCATTGCGCCGATATATTTGTTTTTAATCATCAACGAACACCACCAACCACTCGGTGATTTGCACAGTTTTGAAAATGAACGTTAAGGGTTGTTTTATGGACATGTTTGTGCATGCCCATAGACACCCAGTCAAAAGCTGTCACAGGCGATTCTAAAATAGTTAAAAACTCGAGACAGGACCCATTGTCAATTTCTAAGTCCACCACTCTATTTCATTCAAAACAAACTACAAAATAGACTCAATGTGTTAAATACCGGAATTATCCTTTAACATAAAACTTTTGATTTTAAAAATGTCAGAAAAATTAAGTGCTAACAGATTGGGTGTGGCCTTTGCCATTAAGATAACATTTTCAATAAATTCTAAAATAATCTTTTTCTGGGATGTGCCATTTCATTTTTCCCCTATTAATATCTACCTTATAGCTGAAAATTAACATAACAAAAATGTGAAAAAAATCCTGTCTAAAATAATAAAATGAAGGTACTGTATGTGCTTCAATAATCATGTATGTACCGAACCGTGACTTCTGTTGTTACACTCCTATAGGTAAATAATGTCAGAATTTCGATTTGTATGAAACTTATTCCTTTAACAATGTGTAGTGTAAAAAAAAAACAAAAAACACCATTGTATTGCTAATTTTAATTGCACTGTAGGAGAAATAGTGGTTTAGATGTGAATTATTCCAGACCTGTTGTGTTGTGATTTTCGAGCCCCGTTCTCATCCTTTATTGTCATATAGAACGCTATATGACAAAACGGCGCTATACTACGCACATGGCACCCTCTATCGTTAATATAACACGCGGACCCAAGGCGTAATAAATCCAATAAATCCTTTAGCGTAATATGAGACTACCCTACCTACCCACACCTAAACCTAACCATCACAGCACGTGTTATATTAACGATAACGGATGCCATGTGCGTATTATAGCGCCATTTTGTCATATAGCGTTCTATATGACGATAAAGGATGAGAATGCGTTGGATTGTCGGAATTATGTGAACAGACTTCTCACTAACACAATGCACGTCTAACAAGGCTGAAATAATTACTAAAATATTAACTTCCTGCTTTTAATTTTCAGAGACCATAGTGATTAATTAGTTCATTTATTTTTGGACATTACACTAACAGAACAAAACAACAACGTAGTGAGAGGAAGTGACAGGAACAGACAATAAGTGAGGTGAAAGTGAGATGGAAGAGGTGTGTGAGTGTGAGTGGATGTGTGACAGAGAGGTGTGATGCTTATCAAGGGACACTGGGCAGCTGAGGCCCTGCTAATTGGGTTCGAAGGAATCAGCTAACTGTGTGAGTCACAGGGAATATAAAGTTCTCACCATGATACACTTTCTCTCTCTTTTTTTTCCTTTTCAGCAGAGCACATGGAAGATTTCCAAATATGTGAAACTAAACGGGTGACAGATCTACAGTATAACACCAGTGCAGGTGTAGGATTGGATAGTATATCTGATGTTTGATAATATGAACATGACAGTATTGTGATCTAAGCCCTCATGTCTTTCTCTCATTTTTTCCTCGTCCCTCCTCCTCTGTCTCTCAGTTACTCTCTTTTTTTCTTTTTATTGGTTTTGCCTTATTCAATTACACTCAGTATCAGGCAACAGCTCTGGTTGGCTGAGTGTGGGCTGAAATCACATTTACTATTGCCTCTGCAGACATCCCGTCACACACACACGCACACACACACACTTCCCTCTTCTCTGTCTTCAGTACAGTTCTAGCCCCGGGGCATGGTTACTGTAAAATGTTGTTTGAGTGGGGTACATTGTGGGCTGCCATTGTCTGTCAGGGATCTGTGATGGAGTCCATTTTCAGTCTGTCAGGATTGCTGGGTCTGGTTTCAAGCATCAGGCTTGTAACATATTACCGGTGACTGAGACTGGAGTTTATTCTCTGATTAAACCCACAGGATTGGAGAGAGTGAAATAAATATTCCTGAAAGACTTGGTAGATACTTTCTTATCAAGGGATTTGCAAGGAAATACTGAGTTGCAGTATTTTATTTTATTAAATGCAAACCTACTACAGTAAACTATAGAACCTAGAACTATAAAAACCTAGAACTTTATTTATATAGAACTTTATACAATACAGACTACATCTAAGCATAAAACTAAAAATTAAAAAAAAAATAAAACTGGACATACAGATGTAAATTCAAACACAGAAATCAATGATAAACATGCCTCAATATCCATTAGAATTAAAAGCCTGAGATGATAAATTAGTTTTTAACTGAGTTTTAAAACTAAATATAGCGGCTGAATTTTGGACTACCAGCAAACGTGACAACGCTGTCCTAAATAAAGAGAATGACAACAATCAAGCCTTGAAAAAATAAAGAGATTAAAGATTTTCTCAAGGTCCTTGAAAGAGGGAAATGTCTCGAGCTTTAGCCAAAAATCTCAAGTCGAAAAAGCTGGATTTGACAATAGCAGTTTGGACCAAAAAAACAAAACCATGGACCAAGATTAAAAGTATCACTCGGTCCAAATGTAATTTTCTCTGTTTTTTTTTTTTTTTTTTTGGTTGAGCAATGGTATATAAATATGCGTGTCATCTGCATAACTGTGAAAATAAACATTATGGTTCTTACAAACAGATTCTAAAGGGAGCATATATAAAGAAAAGATAAAATATGGGGCAAGAATGGACCCTTAAAGTGACCCCACAGACGAGAGGAGCTTAAGCTTTAAACCACTGAATGGCCACTCCTTAAATTCCGACATATTGCTCAAGACGAGAAAACAAGATAGTGTGATCTATCTTTTTAAAATGCAGCACTAAGATCCAATAATACTAAGATTCAGAAGCTCCGTAAACAACAATTAATAAAATATCATTGTAGACTTTTAAAAGTGCTGATTAGAAACCCCAAGCACTGAATGTTTCTCCAAAAAGGTCTGTAATTAGGTAAAAAAAAACAAAAAAAACTGACAGATCCAAATTCGATTTTTTAATACACTGTATTATAGCACTTTTAAAATAGACAGGAACGGAGCCTGTTGCCACAAATCAATTACTTATAACTATAACACTCAGACCAATAACACTAATAGACAGGGTTAAATACAGGAGAGAAGGTATTGAATAGTCAGGTAGTTGAATAGATGATCTATTATCATCAATCTTTTCAATATTGTTTTGTAAAAATGGTCAGAAACATGATGATTAATAACAGAATTTAGTGTATTATATAAGACTAGATTTTTAGCAATTTTTTTCAATAACATCAGAGTTCAATAGCATCCCTCGCTCTTGAGTGTTTTTTTCTTGTTCAATCCCTAAAGATTTCAAAAGAAACTTGAAGCTTGGCCTTCCACCTGCACTCTGCTTGTCTACAAAACTTTTGCAGGGCACAGTTTTGGTTTAGTATGCTTAGCCTTCAAAGGAACAATATAATCTAGCAGACTGGCACACTTAGAGTTAAAGTGAGTAACTTTCAGCACATAATTGAGAAAATGGGTTTGCATGATCCAAATTAATTGGAAAAGAAATATTATTATAAGCAGTAAAAAATGCATTAATTGTTACCAAATTCACTGCACGAAGACAGCGTGCAGACACGCATGGTTTAACAGCAAAACAAGGGAGAGAAATTTCAAACACAACATACTTGATTAGGAGAAAACAAAAACAAAAAAACAACTGTATCAGAAATCTGAATGTCACATGCAGAAAAAACATCGGATATACTGTAACAAGATCCAGGGTGTTACCATGTTCATGTGTTGGACCTGTCACAGACAGAAGGGCAACAAACAATAGCAAAAAAAAAAAATATATATATATATATATAAAGATGAGACAATAGATGTTAAAGATATCATATTTGTGTATATTCATATATCAGTGGGCTGTGCTAATATATATGATTAAAAACTTGGTCCAATATGAAACAGCCTTTCCCGCCAAATTAATTATAGGTAGGACACTGGAAATCTTGCACTTAGATGTTTTAGTAATGAAAATGATCCACATAAAAAAATAATATTAATAATAATAAAATCTTGAGCTCAAACTTGACTTTTGACCACTATTTTAAAGTTTCTGTACTCTGCCTTTGTATTGTCAGCAAAATGTGAGAAATCATGCCATGGCAATAGGCAGTAACTTCCACATGATCAATATTTGGTTGCTGATCACTATTAACAAAATCATTATAGTAACACCTGTATAAAATCTAGTGAGCATGGCATTTATTTTTGTATGATTTACAATTAATTATAGCCATCTTCTTATTGCTTTTCTGTGCTTTGGTTGCATTCTGATGGCATTATTAATACATTAGACATGATAAAATGCCCCCATAGCGTATCATCAATTGAGTGGCATAAGCATGTGTTCAAAATGATCACAATAAAACAGATCTTCGTGCACATTGGACCCGAGGACTGGTTTATGGGTATTGGATCTGAATATTACAGATAGCCCTTTTATCACATACGCTTCCCGAGATTTGTGTTTGAATGTGTCGCGCTCCTTCGTTCATGAAAAGTAGGCTTACGAACGCAATGCATTCCCCCTTGAGACTCAGTGGGGAGCACATCCTGGACTAAAGAGACAACCCTCTGTGTTGTGTATTATTTCAGTATGCGGTGGTTTCAGCTGTCTGCTCTATTATTGTCCTTGTGAATTTGGCTTGTCCCGTGGATTTATTCGTGACACTGTGATAGTAGGTATAACCAGCTTATAACAGCTGGTCTGATGATTTATGCACCAGTAGCCCACACTTGTTGCTTCATTATGTTGTATTTGTATGCACCAATATACCCTTGTTGCTTTATTATTATCACTCCCTGTGATATTGTCCCGTGTCGGCTGCACCGGTACCTGAACTGGCTGAGGCAGGGCTTTAGTTATTTGTTGTATTTACCTGCTATGGTTTTTACTTTGCATATAATCATTCTCGATTGATATCATACGCTTGTCGATGGAGCGGGTTCAGACCATACTAAATGTTCTGACTGCGTTTGTGCAGGACAAAGCTCTGAAGACATCAGAAGTTACAGGGACTGATGGCAGCTGTACAAAGTACAAAGGCTACACTGTAATTTCATGGACTGGATTTAGTATATAGCGCTTTCACAAACCCAATGGCCACCAAAGCACTTTACATTTGCCTCACATTCACCCATTCACTCACTCATTCTTACACCTATGGCGGTGTTAGCCATGCAAGGCGCCATCCAGCTCTTCGGGAGCAGCTGGGGTTAGGTGTCTTGCCCATGGACACCTCGACACTTGGTCAGGTGGAAACCTTCTGGTCTGTCTACAAACTTGTTTGTAGACAACCTACATGAACCACTGAGCCACTGCTGCCCACAGTGCCACTGCCTTTGTTTTAATGGAGAATCTGATAGGTAGAATTATTTGAATGAACACTGGCACAGTAAGTTCATATTGATGCATGATATTCTGCCTTGGTATACAACCCATTGTTTTCACTCAAAAACTATGGAATTGACTCAAGATACTTATCCACGTGACAAATGAGGTCTTGAATGTGCCAAAAATGTAACTCATTTACAACCAAAAACAGGTACGGTATTTTGCCTTTGCATGGAAGTATAGTAGATACCATCTAGACTATAGCAAGTAGTCCATTAGCAGACACTTTTATCCAAAGTAACTTACAGTTCAGGAACAATCCCCCTGGAGAATACTGCTCTCTATTCTCCTCTTCTGTTGGTGATGGCTTATGGCTCTCTACGTATAGGGTTTGAACCATGAGGCTTCAGGTTACCAGGCTTGAGCTTCAGCCACTACATCACTCAAAGTGTAGCCATCATGTAATTCTACAAGAAATTGTACCCTCATTGCAAGGTTTTGCCAAAATATGTTATTGAAATCTACCATCCAAGGTGCTTTTGTAGCTCTGAATTGAACACAGGCTAGATTTTCTGCTTCCAAATTGTAAGTTCACAGAACACCGAATGAAATCGCACCAGGATCCTGAGTTCTTCCAGCCCTCTCAGACCCAGAACAATGCATATATTAGAGATGTTTAGTGCTGAATGTCCTACATTGATTGAGTCTCCTTCTGTTTGTGTTCATTCCCATCAGTAGTAGGAGCAGTGGGGAGTGTCAAATCAATCTCAGTCAGGCTATACAGCAGCCAAAGGTGTAGGTGGGTTCGAGCCGGGTGCCATGGATGTCCAAGTGTGGATGATTTTACTGAGTATGTGATTGCTTCTCGTCAGGTGGGCCCAGCCCCCTGTCACACTCTAAAATTAAGAAAAAAAACATGATGCCGGCACCAGTCACAAAGGTGTAGGTGAGGGAGACAGACAATAAAGCAATCGGATTCCCGTTATTTTTGATGGGGTGAGGGGAATGCCCCAATGCTTTGCTGGGAGGATATGTGCATAACTATCTGTGTCCTGCTGGAAATACACATTACTGCAGTCTGTTCTGGCCTTGACTTACACACTTATCCAGTTTCAGTTCAGGACTGACTCATTCCTTAAACTCACACAAACATTCTGGACAACAGTTATGCAGCTTTTGTACTGTACTATTATAGATAGAGCAATATTTTGTTTAAGATATTTGTGTAGTTTCTAATGATTTCAGTTATTAATTAAATGTTTATCAAATATAGGAGAAGAACATTATAACTCCGGCATTTTGTTAGGCAGGCATGTGTCAGTCCATTTACACCATTTGAACATTTTTAAGAGCCGAAACAGGTGCCTACATAAATCTATTACTAAAGCCTTGTGTTACATCACTAACAAGTTTTAATATAAAAAAATTACCAAAATTCATTTTAATTTTAGGGGTTACAATCAGTTTGGGAATTTAGAATTGGAATTCAGAAACAACCAAATTCATATTTAGTTACAGTAATTGACTGATAGTTTTGTGAACAAGTCCAATGGTTATCCAATCCTTTCTCAAAATAGTGTATGTATACACTCACCTGGCACTTTGTTAGGTACTCCTTGCTAGTAATGTGTTGAAATCGTCATACCATAGATTCAACAATATGTTGTTGTTGTTTTTTTGAGATTTTGGTCAATATTGCCATTGTCATGCACCAATACTAAAAAGTCTATATATTATAACCATTTGTTAACAACATCATTACTTCAACAAGCTCATTGTTTTTGCCTTAAATTAAAACATTGTTTAAATTAATAAATTGTTAGCTAACTTTGTGATTTGTAGGTGTACATTTTTGAAACGTGTAAATTGGACATGGTCTCCTCTGAAAACTGATCACTCTAAATTAAAATGTAGAAACCTGCATATTCTGTAAAGCTGCTTTGTAATGATATGTGTTGTGAAAAGCACCATACACATAAATGTGAATTGAATTGAATGATAGCGTCATGCAGTTACTGCAGATTAGTTGGCTGCACATCCATGATGCAAACTTCTGGTTCCACTAATCCCAAAGGTGCTCTATTGGATTGAGACCTAGGCACTGTGGCGACCATTTAAGTAGAGCCAACTCATTGTCATGTTCAAGAAGCCAGTTTGAGATGATTTGAGATTTGGTGTGTTATCCTGCTGGAAGTAGCCATCAGAAGATTGGCATACCGTGATTATTTATGTGTCATAAATGGATGGACATGGTTAGAAACACTACTCGGGAAGACTGTTGCTTTAAAAAAATGCTCTATTGGTACTAAAAACCCCAAAGTGTGCCAATAAAATATTCTCCACACTATTAAACCACCACCAGCAGCCTGTACCATTGATAGAAGGCAGGATGGATCCATGCTTTGGTGTTGTCAACATTTTTCCAATCTTCTATTGTCCAATTTTGGTGAGTCTATGCAAATTGTCACCTCAGTTTCCTGTTCTTAGCTGACAGGAGTGGCACCGCTGTGGTCTTCTGCTGCTGTAGCCCATCTTTTTCAAGGTTGGACATGTTGTGCATTCAGAGATGTTCTTGTGCACACCTCGGTTGTAATGAGTAGCTATTTCAGTTACTGTTGCCTTTCTATCAGTGTGGCCATTCACCTCTTACCTCTGGCGTATTTGTTTTTAACGTGCCATCAGATGAGCATAATGATTTTGTAGGTGTGTGTGTGTTGTGACACAAACTGTGAAAATGGCTGGAACGTACAGGTTCAGAAAGATGTGTTTGTATGCATGAATACATGTTTGCTTAGTGCTTTAGGGCTTTGTGAAAATGTGCATGTAAGATTATTTGGTTCAGCTGGGGCTTTGTTGGAGGAGTCTTGAATCACAACTTCCTCATTCTGCTTTTAAAAGCACATATATTTCAGACAGGGATGAATAGATAAAGTAAAGTCATGCATTTTTCATTGTTGCTGGCTACACTAACTTACATATTAATTTGTATTAACCCAATACTTTTTTTTCCAACAATAGATAAATACTGTGTGCACACAATAATCGACGCTTGTGTCTCACTTTACTTTTATTGTTTACAACTGCACTCATAAAGAAAAAAAAAGCCTAAACTTGAAGGTCGCACATATGGCAATGTGCATACATTTACAATATTTATATACTTCAACAGTTTTAGGGAAACAGGAAATAACACTTCCTCCAGGCTTTGTGTCTTCCAATAATAGCCACAGTGTCTTACACACACACAGTTTAAAACAGTCATAGAGCGGGTATTTAGTGTGACACACTCATACCATACACAAACTGCAAAGGATGCCACCCCAGATTAAATCCATAGATGTGTGAAATGCGTGAAGGTGTGAGCATCGCTCAAGAACTAGAAAGCTAAAGAGAGCAGTCACGCTTTGATGCAGACAGGTAGCTGGCCACTTGCTGCTGGCTCAGAGCTCTAGTGAAAAAAACAAAGTGCCGTGATTGGCTCATTACATACAATTACACACATGGAAGGTTTCTGTGTCTTCCAGACCCTCTCACGGCAAATGCCGAACACATTTAATCCAACTAACACATACTTGCATAGCTTGCATGTGTCTAGGCGAGGGATAGTACAGTTAGAAATTACCAGCAAAATTACACGGGTTGATTGAGATGGAGAGAAATTCACAGAGATGAGTGAGGGGAGAGGAAAAGAGAGAGAACGTATGCTACTGAAAATGAGAAATGAATAAAACATAACACTGTCCTTGAGGATGGGACCCATTGCAGTACTTTCAGTGGCATGTCAAGAAACACAATTACATGCTTGATGAGAGAACCAATGCAATTTAGCGCTTACACTCAGATTACAGCAGAGAACATGAGGTACAGTGGCGGCTTGCTAGGGTTCATTTGTATTCCCGCTGTTCTTAATGAAAATGGTGTCTTATGCTGCTGGGTCCGAGTCTGATTGTCAGCCGTACTGCAGTTCCAGTGTCCTATGCGTATGATAGTCCACTGCAAAGTCAACTTAACGGGGTATTTGGCCAGAGAGCACAGGTAATGTACTGTATATGTTCAGTCTGAAGGAGCAATGCAAATTACATAATAGGGAACAAGGGTACTTGACAGGAAGTGAACGAGGAAATGTACGCACCAGCCATTGTGCACCATTTTAGTTATAACAATGAGTTGAGGCACTGGCATTTTTGAGATTAATTAATCTCAACTGTGGTTGTTTTGCAAGTACAAAGTGATGAGTAATCCAATTATCATGACCTTAGGTTATAGTCAAGAGGATGCACAGTTTTATCAAATGCTGGTGCTTTTATCTGTTTTTTTTATCTAACAGACATTTATCTGTTAATTTAGGGTTTTTGAATCAACCTTTTTTTCTACGCCCCATGACGCTTTGCTCGAATTATGAAAGTAACCTCCATGAAACTTCTCGGTTCCCTTTTGTTGTCACTCCGAATTCCATCGAATGACGACGAATCAATTTCGAGCTCTTACAAAACGAGCCAAAGACAAAGAAATTCCAGGTGTTGGTGTGACCGCGATCCCAGCGAGTGCACATTCCCTGCGATCTGTGCAGTGATCTGCCAATGTTTGTGTTTTCTCCCTGGTCGCTTCAACACTCTGTGGAGTTTATCCTCTCTAAAAGAATAACGCATATCTTTTTAGAGATGCATCACCCGTGCACTTCTGATTGCAGCCGTCTTTTATCTGACTCTGATGGGCACAATCGTTGCTTTGTGTGTTTGGGCTTTGAGCACGCTAAAGCAGCGCTTGTGGATGACTCATGTTTTCATTGTGGGAACATGACCATTCGCGACACTTCGGTCGAGATTTAGTGATCTTGCAAAAGAGAGAGTCCGCCATTTACTGTTCCCACGGGAGCTGGTACTTCGGCTGGTGGCCAGGGTGACCTGAGGGTGACGGTGTGGCACAACCAACTGATGATTCGTCCTCTGGCCACTTCCCACTCTCCAGTGTGGTTACCGCGAGTCGTCTGGATGATGTCCTGTGGTCTTCACGGTCACATGATGCTACAGCTGTGTCCGCTGAGTGCTTCTTCCCTTGGTGACCCAAAGCACCTCTCCAAAGCCTGTAGTTTTTAAGTCCTATAGAGCTGCAGAGCAGGCAGCATCCTTGCATGCCATGGCCATACTGCAGAGTCTACCAGGCCCAAGTGCTCAAGGACATGCCCGAGGGGAAGACTGGGCTCCAGGGCTCTTTGATGAGCTGCGTGCCGCCACTAACCTTGCTCTCTGGGTGACAAAAGTGACAACTTGTTCCCTGGGCCAGGTGATGTCCACTAACGTGGTCCAGGACAGAGATATGTGGCTCAACCTGTCCAATATGCAGGACGCTGAACGTAAGGAGATGGTAGCAGGGCCAGTCCTTCCCCTGGTGGGGTCCTTGGTTTCCCACTTCCCGCTGCTCACCCCCAGGTTGGGCAGCACCCTAAAGTGGTTAAAGAAAGAACTGACACATCCATCTCTGAGCACACAGAGTTCTCGGATGACAGTGTGCGTCACCCACAGGCTTGGCCACTCTCGTCCCCCTCTGTCACATATTCTCGGATGAAAGTGTGCGCTGCCCACGGGCCTCGCCACTCTTGTCCCCCTCTGTCGCCAGACCCCTGGCAGAGCAGGCCCCCATGGAATGCTGGTCCTTCCCTGGACTCCTCTGTCAGGACGCTACGATGCCTTTTCCTGGGCCGGTCATTCCGCTTCGCTCAAGTTCTTGGGAGCCTGGCTAGAGCTTCCCAACTGGTCTCGCTGGGTCATCCGAACCAGACTGCAGTGGTTCAAAGGGAGGTTTCTGCAGTGCACTGAGCACCAAAGACAGGTCCCAAGAGGGTATAGAGGGGGTCGAGGCGGATCCAGTCTCCTCACTCCCCTCAGGAACCTGACGATCAGGTCATGCTTTAATTGCCTCCGTCTGCTTCTGTGCCATGGAAAACTGCTGGGAAAACAGCATTGCCGAAGAGACCGGCCTTGCAGACAGGGGCATTGAGAAACCGAGGAACTTTGTCTGCCAGGTTCAGCCACAGGTGTCGCTGCTGGACCACTAAAGTAGAGACCACAGCCGAGTCGTCATCCCCAGAGGACATTGGCTCACCCTCCAATGCAGCGACCAACATTTGATCATCCGGTGCAGAAGAAGCACTAGATCGGGGAATAAATGAAAGAGCTCCATCTCTTTTGAGGTAACGGAGTCTCGACCATAACGCTGCGATGGTCATGTTCCTGCAATGAGAACATGAGTCATCCATGAGCACCATATCAGTGTGTCTATAGCCCAAGCACGTGATACTCGCGACTCATGCCCGCCAAACAGAGTCATACATTGACCGCAATCAGAAACACACAAACTGAATGACATCTTAAAGACTTGGACAAATCTGTTACAGTAGCTCTTTTAGAAGATAGCCACGACTACACACAAGGAAAGAGTGCAATCCTGTGTGATCACTCACTCTCAGTGTCACGACCACCGAACCAATAAAGCTGTAAAAACAGCTGTTTTTGCTCTCAACTGTTGACACGGAGAGATGGCGACCACCGCTGTTCGGATATAGGTTATCAACACAACACCACACACATATGATTCCTCGCATTCACCGTCGGGCTTCGAAGCGAAAGACAAAGATGCGAACGCACCCGGTGCTTGTTATTTGCTCACGCCACGATGCACAGCAGCTGGTGCAATTATCACATGCCAATGTGCATTGGCTCGTTTTATTTCACTTCTAAGTAGATAGGCTTCTCGCAAACGATCCCTATTCTTCAGAATCCCTTCTGACTCAGGTTGTAGTAATCTGACAAAGGGGAACTGTAAACAATCAGCGAAAGGTTAAGCTCTATGATCGCAATAAAACCGCTTGGGATAGGTCATACCCAGTTTTTAAAGCAAAAACTGGTTTAATCAGATGACATTATTCCACTCACTTTTCAACCATCGGAAATTAAAAGGAAATTTAGTGGGAAAGGAAAAGTGTAAAAGCATTAACAAATTACTTTAAAATTTAAAGTAACTTTAGAAATACTTTAGACTTACTTTTTAATTACTTTCGCTGCAATTTTATGGACGAGTTAAATTTCACTGTAGTAATATATGTCTGTATCATGTTAAATGTTGCCTTAATCAAAAATTTAATTTAACTTGTATATTGAGTGATAATATTTCAAAGTGATAAGTCAGTTTAACAGACAATACATATTGCATATACCTGCTTTAGAAACTTGAAAGGAATAATGTTAAAAGTAGATGTGTTGAGACCCTGTGAATGGTACAACAGTGCCTTCCTACTTTTTCAGTTCTTTATTCTGTAAGTATTTTCTTAAGGATTTTTAAAATATATTTGTGAAGGAGTTATGAGCCATGAACCAAATCAGCCAGCTACAAGTGGAATAACAACATGACAAACAGACAAAGGTACAAGACCTTTTTCGCTCTCACCTTTAATAAGGAAAATAATTACAATTCCGTGAAGCATTGTGAATGACATAATCCAATTAAAAATGACAGATAAATATAAAACTATTGATAAAAATTCAATGTTCCTTTTAGAGGCCGCTTTTGTTGGCCTCATAAATGTTTGTGGATGTCTAATTTGACAAAAGTAACATTATAAAATGTACTGTTATTCCTTATGAGCTGTAAATTATTGTTATTTCTTTCATTTATTTCTGACGCATGAATAATTTGCACGATGGCTTTAATTTTTATTCAGCTGTTTGTGTAATGAGTGCTTCCACACTGAACGCGAATGTGCTGAAGCAAAAAAAAAAGATTTTTATTTTTTCTGCTTCAATGACGATTTTTTTTTTTAACTTTTGCGGCGACAGAGAAGGCTTAAGCCAATCACATACAAGGAAACAAAGGTGGACGTCACTGCAACAACAAAACATCTTCTTACTAATGGACTGTTTATTTTATTGCAATGTAAATGAAGCCCCTGATGATTTTAAGAGGACAGCTCACTACTGTACGTTCGTAAAAAGCTCTGGCCGTTCTGTCTAGGACGCTTGTCAAAAAAGTACGGGGAAGCTTGTTGATGCTTTGGCCGCTCTGATGTAGCAGCAAATTCACATAAAAAAAAAGGCTTTCTACAAAACAAAACTTAATATGTGGTCAAAATTATGTCTGACCCATTCCAAATGTTTTCGATATGTGATGCGATCTGAGAAAATCCACCACATGGTGAAATTTGACATAATACAGGTTTTAAATCCATATTAAAGCTGGGTTCAAGCTGACCCTTTTCCAAATCTGTTTTTGTTTCTTTTATCATTTGTCTGTAACACAAGTTGTGAAAATGGCTGATGATCGCTATGATTTTCAGAAACAGAATTTTGATTAAAATGGTTTAATTGTAGGTCATGTCCTGCTAGCGGCGCTCTTTATTGCCTTTTTTTCATATCACATATTTTAGTAATCATCATAGATTAAGTATTATTCGAAAGCTTACGAACTCAAAATTCATCCTGTGAAAACCATTTTGAACTTGGACGATTGAGAGGCGAGCAATGGTTTTTAAACAAGCAGCTTCAGACTCTGTTGTCTCTCTTGTGCTCCGCATTACCCCACACGATAACGCCAGTTAAAAATAAATAAATAAAAACTTGCGTGCTGTTGTAGTTCACCCAGGACTGGACTTTATTCTGTTTTGTGGTTTATTTTGATAGGTGAACTTTCTTTGTAGTGTTAAGAGAAGGAGAGCTAAACAGGAGATATTGTTTTTTGCTGCTCCGCTCCGCGGATGTTTTTAAAGAGAAACAGTCTTTTCAGCTGGCCATTATAAATCACTATTTTTCTGCATTAAACTAGTGAATTTTCACAAGATATATTCAGAGGTGATAAACAAAACGTTAGAGAACAATAATTTAATAACCCAATTTTGACAAAAAAAATTTTTTTAAAAATAACTGACATTCAATCTATATTTAGATCTTACTTGAAAATGTACCAGCGCGACATCTGGCGGGTTTTTCCCAGATCGCATCACATACAGTATATTGGTCATCTTATGATCCTTATGATCTTAATAATCTCATGTGGTTCCCTTTTCATATAGGTTATCAATGAAATAAATAAATGAAAAAATATATATATACATATATACATATACATATATATATATATATATATATATATATATATATACATATATACATATACATATATATATATATATCTATATATATATATATATATATACATACATATATATATATATATATATATATATATATATATATATATATATATATATATATATATATATATATATATATATATATTATATATATTTAAACATATATATGAAATGTATGTTTCAGTTTTTAAGCGTCACCCTGCTCCACTTTACTCTTCTGTTGTGAAACACACAACAATGAATGTCGAAAATATTCAAAATCAGTTATTTCCCTCCTAGTCAAAAATATTTCAAATCATCAGCACGCACTTCATCAACTCACGGGTGACACCAACTATCCCAGCTTTTTTATCCCATGCCTTGTTCTTTTGTAACTGTTCCCTGATAAGCAAACAACGTCATGTCATAGGCTTGAAAGAAAATGAAAAGCTCGCCTTTACTGGGTGATGATGATGAAGTATCCACCGTCCTTGTTTTCTCAGCTGTTAGCATGAAAGTTTTGGAATGTTGAAACTCTGAACGTCGCGAAATTCACATCGCTGCTGTTGTGAATGGTTTTGACGTGAACTATTTGCATGCAAACTATCCATTTTTTCATTATCGCATCTGGTGTGAAAGAGCCTTAAGGCTAACTCTTTTAGCATCCAAACCAACGGGAGATGACATTCTATTATAAGCATGCAAGTTATGTCAACAGCCACTTTAAATGCTCAAACTGTTTAATGTCAGGGGATTCTGATTGGTTTATTAATGTTTTTAATCGTTCATCTTACTGAAGGTGATTCCAATTGTTTGGAATCGTTCCTCTGTGATGTTATTGTTATAACTGTGATGTGAGATTCCCTATTTCCATAGAATTATAATTATTATTAACTATATATATGCTATTATAACTATATATACTAATATAGTTATTGTTATAGTTATACTTGGTGTAAAGGGGCCTTCAGAACGCAGCATTAGATCAAATGTTACGTTTTTGGGTTTTCTTCTTGGTTTCCACTTGTTTCATTTTACATCAAGTAACACCATTTGCTTTTCCTTGGGATGTGCACATCTCTCCCATCCTCGTTCTCTCCTGCATCACCTTATTAAAGTGTTCTTGGAAAGTGTGGGCAGCAGTTGTGCATGTGGCCAGCATCCCCTGGAGCACAGTAATCTCTGCACATTCATCTAACTCTACAGGTGTGAGCAATCCAGCTGAATTTCCCCAGGTGCCCACCAGCCTACTGAGCTGCAGAACAACTCTTGTAAATGATCAAACCATCTTTGATTATATGAAAATATCACTCTTCTAGTTTCTATTTCAAAGATGGGCACAAAACATTTTAGATTAGCAATACCAAGCTGTTGCTTTTAAGCACACCTTTAAGACATTGCTTATTGTAGTAATACAAAGCCAAAGCCTATAGTGATGTTTTTCCCAATTGGTCTGTTGCCCACCGAAGCTGTCTATCTCATGCAGGGCCGGAAGTGGGGCCACTTTTCAACCCCGCACCACTTCTTCCATGGCGGTGGAAATTGGATAAATGAAGCAACAGTTCAGCTCTTATATATTTTTTATTAATACCATGGTTCAACAGTAATGTAAATGTTAAATAATAATTCACTTAAGTTGAGAAGTTAGCAAAAAATATATCAAGGTCTTAATCATTTTTCTGCATGGGTATCAAGTTGTGGTAATTTACTCCTTTAGACCCACTTCTGAACAAACAATACATTTTGGTTTATCATGTACTGTCATATACTGCTCTTTCTTAAAATTACAGAGGGATTTATGAATATCTACTTTTGTTATCCTGTCAATCAGAATATACTGTCAATAGCCTTAAAAATGATTTTGGAATATAAATCTAAATAGTATAGGTTCTAGACTGGACAGTTTGGTGTATATAGATGATCAAGTGGAGATTTCGGACTTCGAATGAGAGAAAATTCATTTTGAGAAAATGGGTTTAAAGGGATAGTTCGGCCAAAAATGATATTTAACACATGCATTACTCACCCTCAAGCCGTTCGAGATGCATATGTCAATTTTTTCAGACAAACACATTTTCAGTTATTTTAGAAAATGTCTTAGACCCTTCAGTGGATATAATGCGAAGAAATGGGTCCAGCTCCTTCAAGTCCCAAAAATGTGCACAAATCCTTCACAAAAGTCATCCATCCGGCTCCAGTGGGATAAACGAAGGCCTTCTGAGGTAATCCGTGCGGTATTGTCGTAAAAATATACATATTTAAAACTTTATAAATGAAAATATCTGACTTCCGGCAACGATTCGATGCACGTTCATGGGTGATGGAAGTCGGCATACGTCGCAACGTTTCCTACGCTACGTCCTACCTCGTACGACTTCCTCATATGGAAGTCGGCGTACGTAGCGTATAGGAACCGTTGTGACATCACGACGGTTCCTGACGCTACATATGCTGACTTCCATCACCCGTGAACATGCATCGATCGTTGTCGGAAGTCAGATATTTTAATTTATAAAGTTTTAAATATGTATATTTTTATGACAATACCGCACGGATTACCCTCAGAAGGCCTTCGTTTATCCCACTGGAGCCAGATGGATTACTTTTGTGAAGGATGTATGCCCATTTTTGGGACTTGAAGGAGCTGGACCCCATTTCTTCACATTATATCCACTGAAGGGTCTAAGACATTTTCTAAAATAACTGAAAATGTGTTTGTCTGAAACAAGATTGATGCATCTCAAACGGCTAGAGGGTGAGTAATGCATGTGTTAAATATCAATTTTGTCTGAACTATCCCTTTAAAGGTTTAGCAACAGCCAATGAGATTGCGCATTCAGAGTTAAATCCCCAAGCCTGTCTACCCCCCACCCATGATAGGTTGCTAACAAAAAGGAAATTATTACATATTTGGATCAGACAGCAGAGAGAGAGAGAGAGAGAGAGAAGCTTTCTAATGGTGTATGTGATGACAGGGTTCAGATTGCGATCGCAGAGCAGTGGGATGGTTTGGATCGCCAACTTTTGATACATTTATGAGAAATCTACAGACGCAAACATGTAGTTGCATAAAGTGTAAACATTGTAGAAAAAGATCTAAATGTGTATTAATCTGGAATCCTCCCGATTACCCACCCTCGGGCCTGATCTCATGTTTCCTTCTTCCCACTGAGGCACTGTCAAGAATTTTAGGGTAAACACAACTACTTTTGTGTAGAGAAATAAAAATGCCCTTTAACAGGGAAACTCAGACGAGCGCTTGTCCATCTCTTTGGCCCTGCGGTCATGGCTGAAGGCGTGATCCTGTTCCACTATCTGCACACTTGAAGCCCCCTGGTACCTCATTAGGTCCCCACCATCACAGTCCCCAATAATGTCATCATAACCTCTTTACCGCTAACAGTGAGTCCCTTATTGAGACTAATGGGGGAATTAGGCGCTGCTCTTCCTGGAGCCGTGAGCCGTGTATCTTCCTGGCAGTTATATAGGCTGACTGGAGAGCTGCACAGGTATCAAGGCTAGTCCACAATCTCTCTTCACTTCGCCCCAAAGGAAACACTGTCTTTGAGTTAGTGAGAAAGAAAATACAGAGGTATGAAACCATAACAAACCTTAGTGCTATGCCAGTTGTATTTTTATATTTATCCCCACTTTCCCCTCACCCCCTTTTTTTCACTGATTTCCCACGATCCACAACTTCTTGGCTTACTGCACTGGGGGCAACATCCCTGGTTCTGAAGAAGTTTCTTCAGTTTTTTTTTGTCAAATCGAAGATAAAAACAAAGGTGGTGAGGAACAGATGAAGAGTAGGGCAAGGCGAGAGAAAAGGAGCTGCAGTGATGTTGGACATAATGGATTTGTTTATTACTATATAATCTGCTCTGCACAATCCAGCACATGTCAGGGTGTCACTGGGACTGCTGTCACTCGAGACGACATGAAAGTGTGCAACAACTCTCAAGACCTCTGGCAAAGTCTCTCTCTCTCTCTCTCTCTCTCTCTCTCTCTCTCTCTCTCTCTCTCTCTCTCTCTCTCTCTCTCTCTCTCTCTCTCTCTTTCTCTGAGGCTATACTGTTGGGTAGTTGAAGGCTGGGTGTATTTCTTGATCATTTTCAGTGTGCTAAGCTGGATTTGTGGCGTATTTAAGGAAACACTACACAAATGTCACAAAGATAATCTCTGCTTTTAGTGCAGCAGAAGAGAGATGTATGTGTGTTTGTGGGAGGTGGGGTAGAAGGTTTTCTGGCCTTTTGTAATCTAGAAGTGTTTAGGATTAATCCAGAATAATGCCCTTCCTCTACTGCTCTACTTTTCCTATCACTTTCCTTCCATTTATTGCAAAGACTTACTGATCTACACACTGTTGATCTTTCCATCCCTTTCTGTCTAACAGCCAAGCACACACTCGCGCGCTGGGAAGATCAGAGTCTGCACAGTGTGAGCTCAAATTATTTATCTTAATGCTAGTTCCTCATTTGGAGCTTGATGGGGTTTAGTTCCAGTTTTTACAACTCGGCTGGAAAGCAAAAAACAATTATATCAGGGACAGAAATACAACTTTGATAAGCTTTCAGAGGATAGTTGAAATTCCTCCCAAAACGTTCATGCTCCGTTTTTTTTAGATATTATATCAAATTGTATTATCTAATGTACACTACTATACAACGACTTGCATAAATAATATGTAAGTGATGCTATTCAGCCTCTATTAAAAAAAAATGTTTAAAAAAATAAAAACAAAAAATTGAGGCAGTTCTGATAAACAAACCAGCAAAATTAAGTAGCATCATAATCAAAATGCTGGAAATGCTATAGAGAAAAAATACTGTAACATTTCTATCCCTTCTTATAACACATCTCACATCCTGTACCAGTGGTTCGCAATCGCAACCATGTTCCAAGACCTAAAATACCTGCTGGAGGACCACTGTCCTGTATCTTTCTCTGTGCAACAGTGATAAATGACTGTTGACCTGTCCTGTGTGTTATCCCTACTTGTCAGTGGCTGACCCTGTCATAGGGTGACGGTGTTCGGCATAGAGTGCTGCCCCACACACAGCTGGCACAGCTATGCGCGCCTCTCTCGCTCTTACAATACATAAATCATATGGATTACAGTTATGGTACATTTTTAGGGTGAACTATTGCTTAAACCCCTTCCTTTTATCACAGTTAACTGTGTAATAACGACTGAGCCATTCTCTTTACCATTGCTTTTTTTTTGTCTTATCATATTTAAGATCCAACGTTAGTTTTGGGCGACAAAAGTAAATTTCCTGTATTCCACTGTGTTCATGTGTTTAGTTTTAATTTACAGCAACATCTGATATTGCCTGGAGAGACACAACTGCCTTTAGGAACATTTCATTAACGTTTGCTCAAATTAAAACAATTCTCTTTGATGTGCATTCAAAGTGAAGCCTAAATGTATGATAGACACGTCTCATTGCAGCACACAAGTTAAGAGATTTTAGACACTTGCTGAGTGTTTATGTGCTCTTTCTAAACCTCTCTGACCATCTGCTGCTGTGTAAACTGTGAGGCTCTGCTGGTTGACACGTCTGCTTCTTTTATCTTATCGGTAAAGTAGATAATCTGATCCAGAATGAGTTTTCAGCAGAGAATATGAATAAACACATTTTTGTTGTTTTGTGTGATGTGTTTCAGAAAACACCAGCATCCAATAGTTTTTAGGTTGTGTCGGTTCAGTGTGTTATCTGTGTTGGCTTGCATTGGTGTTTGTTGCCGTCTGTTTTCACTGGACTGAACAAGTTCAATTACCATTTGGTGGTTCTTGGAATGTTTAAGCAGTCTGGGATGATTTTCCAACAAAATTTTGCCATGACAATGAGGTACTGTCACTGCCAACTCCATAGAAACAAAATTGTGCAGACTCAACTGCAATAGTGAAGCAACGTCAATCCTGATTAACAGTACATACAATAAACATTGTATTTTTTTTCAAGGATAGAAAAAAAGTAATACACTACCATTCATTTTTTTAAATCAAAAGAAAGGAATACTTTTATTCAGCTGGAATACATTAAATTGATCAAAAGTGACAGTATAGATTAGTCATTTATAATGTTACAAAATATTTATCTTTCAAATAAATGTTCTTTTGAACTCGCTACTCTTCAAGGTATCTTAAAAATGTATCAGGATTTCCACAAATTATTAACCTGCACAGCTGATTTTAAAAACAAATGTTTCTTGAGCACTAAAACAGTATATTAGAATGATTTCTGAAGGATCATTTGACTCTGGAGACTGGAGTGCACACACACACACGCACACACATAAAATATGGGGTCCATACTTTATGGGGAATTTCTTAAAAGACAATGATTATTATACGTTTATTCCATCCACTTGCCCTTGCTAACCCCT
The DNA here is from genome assembly GCA_030378365.1 of Hybognathus amarus. Taxonomy (NCBI): domain Eukaryota; kingdom Metazoa; phylum Chordata; class Actinopteri; order Cypriniformes; family Leuciscidae; genus Hybognathus; species Hybognathus amarus. Next base: position 417,014 of record JAQIUQ010006539.1, read on the forward strand.
ACCCATAAACCTACCCATCACAGAATACTTTCTGCATTTGTACTTTTTTTAAAACACATTATTTAGTGATGCTAGTTTGTTGTGAACATGACAGTTGTGATTCCCATCATTCTAAATACAACGGCTAACTTTAGAATATTTGAAATGCTGCTGTTTGTTGGTCTAGTGAACCGCATTCTTTACTGTCTGTGCTTGTCTGCTCTATTATCAGCTTTATTGTCAGCAGTGTTCAGGAATAGCATACAACTGCTTGTACTTTTTCTTTAGCATGCATATATATATTTTAGGATAGTTTATTCCAAAATGCAATCCTCTCAGTGTTCAATTGTCAGAGAAAGGAATGAAATATCATCCAAAAATGCAAAGTCTCCTTGACTCATACATTGTTCAGATTGCTAAGTTAAGACATTTTGTATGAACATTAGAATATAAATAACTGATATCTGAGATGATGATTGAACAGCTTTGAATCACTGAATTAAACCTGAAACATTTAGATCATGTGACAATGTAGCATACATCTCCGTCAAATGTTTATGGTACATTCCGTCAAATGCAAATGTTTATGGTCAAATGTATCATGGTTTCACATAATGTTTGTAAGTGTTTATAGTGCTGTAATCAGTCTGCTAATATTGCATTCAGACTTTTCAATGCTATATTAAGCTAAGCGGTTTTCCCTGTGGCCTTCCCAGCAAACACAGAACGTTCCCTTAACGTTCCTGAATGGTCCCATGAGGTTATTTTTTTGCGAACCAAACAATAACAATATAGGAACGTTCCATGTAAGTTATTTTTAGGTTCCATTTTTATAACACAAGGAGAATGTTCCGGAAACATTCCCTTAACCTTAAGGAAAAGTTCTCAGAAACGTCCTGGGAACCAAAAACTAAATGTTCCCAGAACCTAAATTTGTTTGCTGGGTTGTTCAGAGATCTGCATTTTTTTTTTGTTAATCAGTATTTCTGTTTTGCTTTCTAGTAACAACAAAAGTGTAAACATCCTTAAAGAGCACCTATCATGGATTTTTTGAAAATGACTGTTCATGTTGTGTGGAATATAGCTCTAAGGGAATGAAAACATCCTGCAAATATTTATATCCGAAAGTGCACCATAGATAAAGTTATTGTCTTTCAAAAGTGAGAGTCGACTTGAGTCTATGAAATAATTGTATTTGAAACGAGTCATTAGCTGTTACATCGTGACGTAGATAGGTCATTGGTCGCTCCCAACAACTGTGCGCGCAGACGGAAGTGTAAACTTGAATATGATTCAAATACTTCAGCTGAATAGTGTCATGTCGAGAAGACGCTGTGTTCTACATTGCAAAGACAGTTCAGCCACTTGTTTTCATTGTCCAGGGACGAGCATGTGAAGAATCAGTGGTTAGAGTTCATATTTGCAACGATACCACAACAGTACAGCCCGAACCTTGTGTTCTCAGAATCAAATCATTCAAAAACATAAATGAATTCAAATGTGGATTCCCAAGCCGGTTGTTCCCGAAGGGGGCTCAGTATGCAGTGTATATGGATCAGGTTCGTCCTCCTCCGTATCACAATCTGTAAGTATTATTAATAATTTTTGCTGTTAGGTTTTCTGTAGCATGCACAATATAGTTATATTGTGTTGTGTGTGTTGTGTACACTCCGTGCAGCTTCTAAGCGGGGTAAAGTTAGTTTTGTTTTTGATATTAATCAGACATTCACTGAAAAATGGCAGTTACCTCCTAAACGACTTAGCCAAATATGACTTTGCTCTATATAATAAGCACTGCCCCTCAAAAGCCACCGCAATGTGAGTTTCGCCTGGAAAGCTTGCTCTTGACGGACACGCGGAGTAAGGGACTGTGTGGAAAGTGCACTTTTTCTGACACGTTTGTTCATACACTGTATGCAACACTTGACAAGCTATAATCCATTATTGGTGATGGCTGTTCCGTTTCCGACAATCTCTGTCTACGGTTTGCCAATAACATCTGACTGGGTCATTTGACCAATAACCGCAGATTCGCGTCACTCAAAAGAGGTGTTTGGGAAAATAAATCCTCGAACGAATGATTTGGGAGTCGTTGAAGTTTTAGTCGACGAAAACACAAAAGGTTTTAGTCAAGTTTTAGTCGACGAAAATACCAAAAGGTTTTAGTCAAGTTTAGTCAATTTTAGTAAAAGAAAAAAAAGTAGTCTTTAACAAATTAATTTAGGTTAAAAAGTACTGGAAATGGGCTTAGGTTTGACAGGTTTAGCAAGTGTTGCAATTCATAAAACAAGCTAACCTTAAAACCTTTGCATAATAAACTAGACGTTCTCATTGATGGAGATGCAGTGCTGCCATTGCCAAGCTGTACTTCATTGTCACATTGGGCAGAAATCTTTATCCCCCATATTCAAAGTTAGAGTTTTACCCCTGAGTTTTTACCAGTTATCACAGTAATAAAGGAATGGTTTGAAGTTTAAACAGCAAAAACTTTGAGCTACTAGAACATTACACACAGATAAAGTGCTAACAGTGGAATCACTGTTTTACTCCAAAAAAGCCATGAATAAAAAACATTCTTACTTTGGCAATTGTGGCTTTATTTGAGAAATTGCTAAAGTGCAATGAACAACGTAGTATGCAACAATAAGATGCATATTATTTGTAAACACAAACATTATACAACCCTGTCTATCTTTAACTTGTGCAAACTGCGAAGTTGCAAACATTCTTAAAACAAAATAATAAAATACATATCTAATACTGAGGTGCATTGAGCAAGGGTTGTTAGGAATGCATACTTGAATATAAAGTATGAAACAAACATGACACTTGGAGTGATAAACACTGTAGGTCTTGTTTAGTTCAGATATTTTACACTTAAAGTCCTGTTTTAAGATCGTTTCTGATGAAATAGAACGGTTAAGATTGAAATTTGGACAAATGCTGTTGTCCTGAAAATTTTAGGTTTGTGTGCTAGCACCCACACAATCATTCATAAAACACATTAAACATTAGTTTACAAAGACGTCAAACTTATCCAAGTGGTCCAGGGATGTTCACTGATATGCTCACACAAACATCTCTGCAAAATATGCTTTCCAACAGGTTTTATCCTAGTCCGATACTATTGACTTGACTTGGTACAAAAACTACGATAAACCCTGTTGTTGTGGGGAATCTGGTGCGCGCATGGCGGCCGGTGCTGGGCGCACCTGATAGGAAACGGCAACATTGCTTTTTAGCTCAATACAGACAGATTTCACGCAAAACAGGCAGAAATTACATGCACTGTGAACGTCAGACTTATAATAATTTTCGTTCCGTCTCGCCAACGAAAACTCGAAAATGTCTCGTCATGTTTTAGTCACCTTGGAGCTATTTTTAGCTAGTCATCGTCGCGTTATCATCATAAAAAACGGTGCGTCAACGAAATCATTTCGTTATCGTCATCACTGACGAAAACATCACTGATTATAAGACAAACAAAGTCTTTTTTATCCTTGCATGAACGTTAAACTGTTTTTGGGAACTCCCAAAACAAAAATAAGGAACATTTCAAATGCTATGATAGGTGCTCTTTAATATTACCCCTAAGCACATTTGTCTTGTTTTGAGAGTTGGTTTAAGAGATTATCTTAAAATAATTGTATTTTAGTTTTAGTAATAGTTTTATTACCACTGCATTTTTAAAAAGTAATTAAGTAAAAAAAAAAGTTATTTTGTTCTTTTAAAGATAGGCTATTAAAGGGTTGCTCACACAAATGAATATTCCCTCATCAGTCACTCACCCTCACGCCATTGCAAATCTCTTTGACTTTCTTCTGCGGTACACAAAATATATTTTGAAGAATATTGGTAACCAGACTTCCAGATTGACTTCCACTAAAATACAAACACATTTTACAAATTTGCTGAAATATCTCACTAAAGGAAGGAATGCATGCATGTTTGGAATGACATGATGGTGAGTAAATCATGACAGAATATTCATTTTTGGGTGAACTGTCCCTTTGAGATGTTTATAGAGAAAATCAAGACAAATATATAAAAGGTATTTCCCCCACCCCTTAATTTTGCAGTGAAGGTCGGTAAAGTTTTTCTAGTTTTTCAGCCTGTTAACGATTAGCACCATCTCCTTTTAGACTTAGATTTTGTGTTAGGTCTGTGTAGGTCTAATTTGCCACAGAAATGCTGCTGTAATGCTGTACTCTGTGCTCTTGGAATTCTTTCATCTTATGACCATTAGTTGCATGGTATTTATGAGGTGTAATTTAAAACCGATAATACTGTGTTATTTTTATTTTTTATTTTTTAAAGGTCAGTAGATCAAACAAAATATATCCAACCAAGTGTGTGCCTAGAAAGAATCCTTTAGCCAAATTTACCATGAGTGTGGTCCGTGGCGATCATCTGTGAATTTACTGATTCTGAATCAGAATCCAGTACTTCTGCTTACATGCACCTCAAGTGTTGTTTGCAGCTTTCTAACCATTTGTATTGCCTGTGCACTTTTGTGTTTACACCAATCCCATATGTCCTGGCACACTCACTATCTGCTCTCACTCTTTCCCAACTCCGCCTCTGCAGAGCTGTCCGTAATCATGCCACTGGGGAAGTCTCACCCACTAACAAGCCACTTACCTGCTTTTCCATAGGAGCCTAGCAAGAGGATTAGTAGGGATACAGGGAAAGAGAAAGAGAGAAAAGGAAGGGATTTTCTTCTCTGCATGCCTGGATGGTCATGCCACAGCTCTCTTCATATCAGCATGATCCAGGGTTGAAGGGCAAGCCAATTAAAAGGTAGGTTTTCAGGGTGAAACTAAATGAGTGTTTCAGATGGCAGCTAAAACCTGGTGCATAATGTGTAAGCAGATAGAGTTGTTGGAAATGCAAACAAATAGGGGCCATGTGCAGTTCTGTGTATAGTCAAGTCACCTTTATTTTTATAGTGCTTTATATAATACAAATTGTTTCAAAGCAGCTTCACAGTAATAAACAGGAAAATAACGATTCATGATGCATCAGCAGGGATGCAAACAGCGCGCTTTTCGCGCCTCCGCTTTTTCAGTTTGGGTGACTTGTGTGAATCGTGCAGATCCGAAGAGATTTTTGTGGGGGTGGGGTGTCTGACTATAATTTCACCAACAATAATTCTGGATTACCTCCACCAAACAAGTAAATAGAAATAATCAAATCAGAACTCTGCGAGCCAAAACAGTAGAATGCGTGCAAGCGTAAACTAGTGTTTTTTCCACTAACTCCTGGCCTGATTGGAGGTAGCTTGTCAAGGGGCCACGCGTGAGGATGGCATTGTGCGCGCTCACTATGCAGAAACGCGCCCGCAAGTGGATGGCAATCTGCGCGTGTATACTGTTTTTTGCCCTCGTATCCTGTGCATGAGTTTTGAGACTAAATAAACGCCGTTGGGCCGTTCGCATTATGTCTTTTGCACTCTCTCTATTTCAATGTAGGCGCGCGGCAAGTGCTCTCATTGACGCAATTTGTTCCAGGCGCAGCGAGATGAAAACTTCAACTTTTCAGAATGCTGCAGGCGCATTCGCATTTCATGTGACCAGAACCAACCAACATTGAAAGCTCAGTAAACATGAAGGATGTGGTGTGCCCAAACACTACCAGTGTATTTTTTTCTCCATAGCCTAAATAAATCTTGTTGCAGAGCTACAGAAAGCGTTTTTCTTTGTCGTTGTGTTATGTAGAGTGCAGTGCATGGATGCTTAGCAACGACAGACGCCACGGGAAAATTTGACCGAATATTACTATTAATAATAAAAGATAAGCAAATGTGCATTAATATAAATGTCAAGTAATATTTTTTTTTACTCATTCTTTTTATAAAAATGATTTAATGGCTGAAATATAGGAGGTTTTTCTTTTTATAACACCTTTTTTTGTGAAAAAAAATGATTTAAAGGCTGAAATATGTGAGGTTTGTCTTTTTATAAAACCTTTTTTTTGGTGTGAAAAATTATTTAAAGGCTGAAACATATTTACAATATGTGCTTTAGGGGTGGGGATGGCAGGGGTTGGTGGCAATGTAGTTTTCTGTATATTTTCCGCGGGGCGAGGACTTCGATTACCTCGCTCTCTTTTGACCATACATGTGTTTGCATTCCTGTATCAGATATGAGACTAATTCAAATTTAACAGAAGACAATATAATGCCATTATTTAAGCTCAAGTAATTTACTGTAGGTTCAGTTCAATAAATGTGTAAAGTTATTATTATGAGTTAAATGAGTTAAATTAAAGGAGTTCAGTTCGGCTATGAGCAGCTCAACAGAAGGCATCCAGTTCAATTCAGTTAAATTTTTGTTTTCGCCTGATAGTGTCAGTGCAGTCAAATTGTATTAGTGAATATTAAGGGTATTTTAAACCGCAACTAAGAAAGCCAAAGGCAACAGTGGAAAAGTGTTAATATACCACTAGCATGGTAACAACTTAATTAGGCAGAATGTGGATGTTATTATGCAGTGTTAATGTAAGGTTGCTTTGAGGCTACAGTATGTGAAGACACTTTTGTCAGATGTTTACAGATTTTTTTTTTTGATTCCTCATTGCAAATTGCAGTGCACACAATCATCCTGTGTGTGTTTTTAATTACTTTTTTCATATGACTGAAAAGATTTGAAGTCGTTATCTGATTGGTTGAATTTTTACAATATTTCCGCGAGATGTATGTGTCAAGTTTTTTAACAGTCTGCCTGGAAACAAAGCCGTCGTGATGCCAAATGATCCCCTCATACAAGAAAAAAAAAACCTTCATGTTTACAACTGTGACAATGAGCACTTATCATGATCAACTAAACACTGGAATATCAAAAGTATGTTAAGATTGCAGTAAACTTGCAAAGAATTTGTCATGCTGTTATCTGGTACACTCTAAGGGTGTAGGATAAGGATGCACTGTATATTTTAGGAAAAGGTTACGTTTGTTTGTTTCAGAGTGAATTTAGAGTGAGACTACATTCCTTTGGTTTATTACTCAGTCTTATCATCATGATTTGTCTTTTTTAAATCCTAGTAACCATGGGCTTGTTCTGACCTTTTGGGGGGGTTGCAGACATCTTAACACCTAGTTTTGTTGTTGGGAAAGGGGTTTTGCTGGATTATTAATTAAATAAAATGAAAAACAATGTCTGATTTGTCCTGCCGCTAATTTGTTTTGTGCAACAAAAGCAGGAACAGCACACATTGAGTCTACAGTTCTGAAGATTGAATTGCAATTTAAATTAGTGTCAAGCTTCACAAATTTACACACTATTACAAAAACTTTGAACTTTCACAGCATCAAGGTGACAACTTTCACTACCTGTATTCGCATGTGGATTGTTGTCAAAGTGTGATGAGGGAAGCTGACATCATATACGCACAGTAGAGGGTGCGGTCTCATTTACAGTTGCTTGTCTAAAAATTGTGAGCGAGATCCAGTCAATTGACCTTATGATTGAATGGTGAGGAGAGTTATAGAGATGAACAAAGCTGCAATATTGAAAACTGCAATATTTCCCTGCTGGTCTAAGATGAAGGTATACATCAAAACAATATAAAATGTGGAAACACTCAGACTGGGTTAAAAGAACATCAAAGGGTCATGGTAATGATGCCACCACAATATTAAAAAATGAAACAAAACCATGTAGGTCAAAGATGGCAATAATAGAAGTTTGACTGGTCTGATTGATTCATTATTTTATGAACAGCTCAATATCATTCGGACAAGCCAAGTGTTCACTGTTTTATCTTAATAATTAGCAGCACTTTATTGAGCTTTTTGAGTAATGAATGTTTTAAAAATATATAAAAATAATATATATATATATATATATATATATATATATATATATATATATATATATATATATATATATATATATATATATATGATTTTAAAAGTATAAAAAAGGTTTACCTGTTAAAATAACCCTTATTTCAGCAATTTGAATATAGCTTTATTTTTGACATGAAAAAAACAAAACAAAAAAACAATATGCTTCTTATAATAACTTTATGCTTCCACATCTCTGACTTCGGTTTTCATTGATATTTCTGTTTATGGGGAGCACTCTTTCAAAAACACTTTTATCCTCCATCTCTTTTTTTTTCTTTTCTTTTTTTTAATTCATAATCTTTTTTTTTTTTTTGACTGTTAGCCAACACTTCTCAAGCTAGACAATAGCTTTTGTGAGGGACAGATCAATAAATTCTGAATCTAATCTGTATGTAATCTTAGTTTGACAGGGATGAAGTAATCAAGTGTAAATAAGGTTGAATAGTGTACAGTACATCATGGACCGACCTATTTTTATTTTTTAATGCTGATTTTGTTTGAAAAATCTGCTTAATTCTTCTTGCTCTAATTAAAACCCTGGTAGTCTAAATCATTTTATCACTTAAAACTTCATCTTTGATGATCAAAATATTTTTGTCATGCCTTTAAAATTGCTTGAATTTAACTCTACACTTGCCTCATGTAGTGTATGTGGTCATGGCCATGGCTGCAGCATTTACCTGCTATATCTTAACTTAACAGCTTAAAAAAAAAAAAACAATCATCATTCCTAATGCCGATACCTACTGTCAATCGAAGTTGGAGTAGGGCAGAATTGTGTTTTCAAAGTACATTTACACTGCGAGTCTGACAACCGGAACTCGCAGCCGAAGCAAGCACTGCACGTCGAGAAAGCAAGCCTGAGGTATGTTAGGTTACTATGTTAACTGTCCTCTCAGATACAGACAGTAATTTCACGAATTTTATGTCAGAAAGTGATGGTTAAAAATGTCTGGGTATCTTTCTATTTAGCTGCTGTTGAGATTTCCTCAATGTTATAAACAAGCGTATACATATTGTAGCTAATACACGAGTAGAAGCCATTGGCACAGAGGCGAGCAGGAACGAGTAACGTTAGTGGGTTGTCGTCGAAAAAGATGGATAAAGCAAAAAAGCTGTCGGGGGCTAAAAATAAGAAAAAGATGGCATGTCAATTGATGTGACAGCAGCTAAATAAGTGCATGGTGAAAGCCAGGGCGACAGGTAGGATTTTAAAGTGTGACGTCCAGGCCAGAGCCATAGAGAAAGAGTTGTGACACACTTTGATGTCGCCGACGGCTGTCACGTGGTTCATGTAAGGTTCATTATTAAACGGTAAATATAACATAAAACACACACCGAGTACCTTTCAATCTGTTATTGCAATTTGTTCAAAGGTTCATTCCACCTCTGGAAGATGAATGTGCATTTAAAATGGGTACATATGTAAGAAATGTAAACGGTAACTATTTTTTAATTGGAGCTTTCTAGACTGAGAAAAGGCGTTAAAGTATTTTTTGCCTTATGTGGATGAAAGCCAACAACTCCCAGAATGCACTACTTCTCGCTCCCCTAGGAGGCCACGCCTACAGAGCCGCAGGCTGGTTAAACAATACAGTCACAGGCTGAATTTTAACTCCTGATGTGATCTGCCCTGGAAATGTGTTTCAGATCCCTGAAATGTTCATCAGATTTTTTGCGTCAACAGTCGCCATTCATCATGTTTACTGTGGCGAGCAGGACAAGGTGAGGCCGTGTGGAGAACGAGCGCTGAGGCTCGGTGGCGCGATTACTCGATGTGTCACATCCCGGTGAACGGTAAGTCTCGGATCTCTCTCACAGAGGAGCGGGAATTTTCTTAGCAATGTTAAAACGCACATCAACCAATCACCTTTTTTAGGGTTCAATGTAAACCACTACATTCAGATTCACCAATAAGAATGAATTCAGCTAGAGTGAAACAAAACCTGTTACTTACATGTGAAACAATGCATGGCGACTGCAGAAAGCAAAAGCTGAATCCTGGACATCAACTGCCGAACATGTCCGGGAAAAAGAGGACGGTAACCCCTAAAGCTTACTACTCGGCTTTCACCACAGAACAAGAGCCTGCTAGCTTAGCTTCCAAAAAAGATGGCTGACACCATGTGTAATCCCAATCCTCCACAATGCATCTGTCTGTGTATTCAGTACCTTCGTCCATATTTTCAAAAAAAGTTTCTGCTGGTAATCAAACGCACTGGCACTGATCTGTGATAGGTCTGTTAGCGCATTAGGTCCAGCCCCCTATGGGCGGGTTTAAAGGGGTGGGATCTAGTGCTGAACTGTGCGGTTCACACTACATGACTTGCTCTCAGTGAAATCAGGAGTGTTCAAGTTGTTTAGTTGTTCACACCACACAACACAACGTGATTGATCCACAACAGGAGGTAACTCACTAAACGAGTTGACAACGCAATACATGGAGATACAACCACGATCGGATGATAAGAGCAAATCATTTGTGACCCAATGAGAGCTGTTTTAAAAAAAAAGGTCTAAATCCTGAAAATAATCAAATAACGAGTTGACAACAACTCTGTCACCCAACGATTCTATATTGTCTACAAACCATGTTTGTCACAAAACACGCAACAAAATCGAACCAGAAAATGACGTGAAACAGCACGTGCACCAATACCCGAAGAGAACACAACACGTGAATATGGGCGTCAGACAGAAACTAGTGCTGCACACTGTTTGCGATATTGTCTGAGAAAAAAAAGTAAAAAAAAAAAAAGAAAAACTAAGATTTACCTGGTGTCCTCAACCCATGTGTTGCTATGATTGGCTGTACTCATGACATCACTGAGTTTGAGTTGTGCGACGGCTCTGGATATCTAGCAGGCTAGATATTTTTTCTGGGCTCGGCAACGCGCCTGCGAGCGTTTTCGCTGCATTGTTGGCTCTTTCATACTAACAGATTGGCAAGCGTTCATTGTCCGCTAATCCCCGTGATTCGCACGTGATAACACCCTGACCTGTCGGCGAGCTTAACGATTTGCAAATCGGGCATAAATCGGGCTTAAAATCCTGTAGTGTGAACTTGTCTTAAACAGCATTAAAAACTTTTCACCGCAGGGGTGGATGTTTAAAGGACATTTAAGGATGTTGTGTTAAACAGCTGTGTTTTACAACTGACAGGGCTTTCATCTTTTTCTCAACTGTGTGTGGTGAGAGTTCTGGGATTTTTAGCTCATGAAAAAATATTAATTATCACTACAGGCAAATCACACCATCGAAGTCCATCAAGTATCTGAAAATTAGTTTTATTATTAAATTAATGCAGATGTTTGATTTGCATAGAATTCAACTTTGCATTTTGATGCTTTGTGCTTGAAAAGGTGATGATGCATTAATATAGTACAATAAAGATGAAAATGTATTTCCCGCAATCGAAACCAGAGATAGTCTGATTCTACCCTGCTGTGGGCCAAATGTTTGGCTTATTCTAACAAGACTCAAGGGCAGAGGATTATCAGATGGTGTTAGCTTCAGAGTACAGGACAGGATCCACAACATCTGCTTCTGTGTTTGAGCGCTTAAAGAGAGTCTTTCGTATATACCACCTCTAATAAACACACACACACACACACTGTATGGATCCCCAGCCGATTCCTCTGCATCCAATGCTGATCCAAACAAGAAGTCATCTCACAACTCAGCAAGAATCCACATATATAACATCATTCACAGCTGTAGTGGACTACAGGAAAGACCACCACTGCCTCCAGCACTCAAGGCTGCATGCCTACATTTCTTCTCTTAAATTGAAACGTGCAGTTTGTTTCATTTCTGAATTTCTGCTGTCATTTACATACCTTTTAATTGCTTTCGCTTCCGTTCTACATTGACGGATTAGACCAGAAAACACACGAGAATGTGCACCGGCTTTATTGATTGCTGTGAGGCAATCTTAAAGACCCATTTCATGCCGCAATAAGTGAGTCATGACTATTTAGTTGCTTCACTCACTCATTCCCACATCTCTACGTCTCTGCTCCTTTCTCTCTCCATCTCTCTGATCAAAACAGGTGGCTTCATTAGGCCAGCAAGTTTTTGAGGGCTTTAATTGCAATTCTGTGCTCTGATGCTGTGTTTTTCATCCACCTACAGACTGATTAAGGTTGCTGTATCGGGCTAAACGAGAACAGACTTTGTTCAAATCATGCTGTAATTAGTGCTACAGAGATGCTTGAAAAAGCTGCACATTTAGCTAAGAGAAACTGCACATTTAGCCCAACCCAACACCCTACCCTCCCCAATTCCTCTTCCTCTGTCTGTCTGAATATAGAAATAAGAGGAAACAGAGTGGAGGAAACCAATCACTGAGGAGAATTGCTTTTTAAAAGCCTGAGGGTGATGTAATACTGGCCATAGTTGGAGTCAGCACTACAGGCCCAAATTATACACAGCAGGACACTGTGCCAAACAGATCTGGCTTTGTATTGAAATCAAAATCGCATGCTATTCCTTGCAGTAATGTAAATGAAAAAGTTATGACATCTTGCTTAAAATTCTTGGACAAGTAGGTAATTGTAAATTTTCCCATGCTCTTCTGTGAACAGTTCCAAGTCAAATTTTCTTCATCAAACCGAACTTCAAAGCTACATGGCTAATCCTCTGATCCTGTCATTGCCCTATACCATTATTAATCTCATTAATAATCCTTTTAGACACTTTTCAATCATGGTTGTTTATTGGTATTATTGTCTGGTGGAGGAGAAGGAATGAAACTGAAAAAAGGGATTGTGCCCACCATCGGAATCTTAATGATTTGCTATTTCCTTGGCTTTATTTGGTGCATACAAATAAATGAATTAACAAATTAAATGAAAATCTCTTAATCTGGCTCTAACACCGGTGAAAATATCGGAAACCGTCATGAAATTGAGTTTCTCTGCCTGAGCTCTCTTTGCAGAAATCCTCTATCTTGGCAGTGACAGTGACTATTTAAAACTGGGGTTTGAAACTAACACACAGGCACAGGCAGCAGAATTGGGACCATTGTGTATGTCTCTAACCTTTGCAGTGTTTTCAGTCCCATTTTAAGAAGGATTGCATTGTTACATTGTTACTTTGCCTTCAGAATGGAACCTTTAAATGTCAACATTTGCTGACCATTTATACAGAAAGCTTTTGAGTTGTTCTTTGTGTCAGACATTTCATTATAAAGTGCATATTTCCAGTACTGGAAGCTATACAATAGCATATGCAATAAAGCAAAACACATAAAAAGTAATGGTGAAATCAGATTGTAAGGCTATAAGCTGTACAGTCCAAACAGTATGTGATGAGCATATTGTAACATTACCATAGGCGTCATTTACAGGCAGGACGGGTGGGACATGTCTCCACCACTTTTTGCCAGGGTCGACTTTGTCCCCATCACTTTTGAAACATCTGCGGCACAGATGTCAGGCCACCAATACAAATAAAACATCTCCAGTTAACAGCATTCATTTAATTTGTTTGTTAAATAACAGGCGGTCTAGCACTGACATGTGTTGTCTTCTCTCGGAAACGCGCTGCAATCCGTTGCGGAGATTCGTTCCGGTGAAATCACAAATCAAAATGCGCACAAACGTGCTCTCTGTTTCTCATGGGTTCTAATCCGCTCTCGTATATTTTTTTCCCTCATAAAAACATATACAACCACTGATAAACATTATATCAATTCAACCACTGATAAACATTATTGGTTTTGATGAGGAAAAAAAAAACTATACGAGTGCGGTAGAACCTCAAACCTCCCGAGTCCCGACACGCTAGGCAAAAATTCTACCTCTGGACCATCACTGTACACATGCAATAAAGGGCGTATATACAGTGTATACTCACTATACTCGGACATTGTGCTCATTTTTATTTATGTACATCAGGAAGCTACAGTACATCGTCTTTCAAAACATGACCTACTCGAAAGAGAAAAAAAAAGAATGAATACGTCTTTGTCCCCAGCACATTTTAAACCAAACTGACGCCCATGAACATTACAGTTGTGGTTTAGAAGTTTCATAACATGTAACCGGCACTGAAAGTCACTGAAAAATCCCCATTATTAACATACTAAACCATCTTATTGTGGGTTTTCTCCTATATATGCAAGACAATAGTGCAACATATTTGTTAAACGTTACAGTACAAATTAGTTTGCAGTTATGCAAATAAGCATTAATATCAGTTAATGCATTAGGTTTCACTCACTAACAACAAACTTATTTTACATTGATCTTGGTTGTTGTTAATTTTTAAATATAACGTTGTTGTTATAATATGCATTTGCAAATTAACAAAGATTAATAGGGCTGTAAATCATTGTTTGTTCATCTTAACTCTTTTATTTGCTAATGTCAACATATGCAGCCTTTAAAGCAAGCAAGTCAGATGTTGTTTTATTATCTGATTAAATGGGTTTCCAAACTGGAAAGCACCATGTTGTCATATGGGTATATCGAAGAGGGCATACAGTTACATGAAATCCTGTTGTAGAAAAGTGAAGTACTATTTTTGTTCTGTTATACATATTTGAATACTGTTGCCTACTGGAAACCATGTTTTTTATTTATTTTTTTATTTACCTTTTTATTTGATCCTCTTATTTTCCAATTAACCAGTTTGAAAAAGAATTATGCAATGTTTTTTTGTTTTTATTTTATTTTAAGTTTCAGTTTGGGTAATGGGAAAAGTATGGAAGCTTGTTTCCGCCACTGAATAAAAAAAATAAAATAAATAATTGTGACTTATCTCACAATTCTGACTTTTTTTCTCACAATTGCAAGTTTATATCACACAATTCTGACTTTATATCTCGCAATTCTGACTTTATAACTTGCAATTAATAAGACAGAATTGCGAGATATAAAGTCAGAAATGTATGATATAAAGTCAGAAAATTTAAAAAAAAAATTAAAAAAAGTGCGACTTTTTCTCACAATTCTGACTATTTTTCTCACAATTGCGAGTTTACATCCCGCGATTCTGACTTTATAACACATAATTGCCAGTTTATATGTCGAAATTCTGACATCTTTTCTCGGAATTGTGAGATATAAAACTCGAACTGCGTGTTTTAAAGACAGAATTGCGAGATATAAAGTCAGAAAATGTATGATATAAAGTCAGAATTGCGAGATATAAAGTCAGAATTGGGTGATATAAGTCGCAATTCTGAAAAAAAAAAATAAAAAAAGTGCGACTTTTTTCTCACAATTTCTGACTATTTTCTCACAATTGCGAGTTTACATCCCGCAATTCTGACTTTATAACACATAATTGCCAGTTTATATGTCGAAATTCTGACATCTTTTCTTAGAATTGTGAGATATAAACTCGCAATTGCGTGTTTTAAAGACAGAATTGCGAGATATAAAGTCAGAAATGTAATGATATAAATCTGCAATTGCGACTTATCAGGCCAATTCTCAAGAGGAAAAAGAACTAACATTCCCCCCCTCGGAATAGTTTAAATCTCACAATTCTGACTTTATATCTCACAATTCTGACTTTATATCTCACAATTCTGACTTAATGTCTCACAATTATGACTTTATATCATGCATTTCTGACTTTATAACTTGCAATTCTGACTTTATATCATGCAATTCTGACTTTATATTCGCAATCTGACTTTATATCGCAATTGTGACTATACAGTATATCACACAATCTGACTTTATATCTGATTCTGACTTTATATTAATTGTGACTATACAGTATATCACACAATTCTGACTTTATATCTCGCAATTCTGATTTTATAACTTGCAATTGCAACTTTATATCACGCAATTCTGACTTTATATCTCGCAATTCTGACTTTATAACTCGCAATTGCAACTTTATATCACGCAATTCTGACTTTATATCTCGCAATTCTGAGAAATATAGTCAGAATTGCAAGATAAAAAGTCACAATTATTATTATTCAGTGGCGGAAACAAGCTTCCATAGAAAGTGAAAAAAAAAATCCACACCTCACTCCAACAATTAACAATTTAGTATTTATTCATACAGTTGTTGTGTATACGTGAATTTACACAAGAAATAAGGATTTGGATTAGGATTACAGCAAGACACAGACCATATAAATTTGTAACCTTGGAAACCCATTTTAAAGTTTGTTGTCTGATTTGTACATCTATGCTGAATATTTCTAACCATAATTTGTCATGGACAAACACATCAAGATTGACCGCTAAATTTTGTGACCCCAAAATTCTGCCTGTTTAGATTAACACCACATACCTCATAAAGTTAAATGAAAACAGTCTGTCCTGTTACTAAACAGATGTGTGCATCATCTGTGATTGCAGTGAAGCTTAAGCGTCAATGTTAATCTTTGCCTTTGAAGTTTATATCAGCACGGGAAGCGGTATTGCAAGGATTTAATTAGCATTTCATTTATATTTGCCTTTTTATACAAAACCTCAGAGAGAACATGAATAAAACTGATAGAAACAGATTCTCAACATTTGTCCAAAAAAAGGAAGATCTAGAAACGATACACTTTCTTTAATAGAAATGTTTGATCACTGTAATTATCTGTTCATCTTGTTTTGTTTTTTTTATCTTACATGATACAATTTTGCTCTCATCTTTCAGCATGACTGTATATTTGATCTGTTTCTTATTTTGATCCCTATTTTGGGGCAGATGCCCCATATAGATTGAGTGCTCAGTCTTGATGATGAGCGTGTGGCACAGTGTTAATATTCTCCCATGGCAGATTAAGTGGAAAAAGCGTGAAATGAGTGACAGATTTTCTCTCTGGCTTGAGAGCTGGCTTGATCAGCTGGGAGGAAAGGGTCAGTGGCTCATCAGACTGGGTCACGGCCCATCTCAAGCCTCTGCTGAATGTCTTTGAAACTCTTCCCCTGCCCCTATGGTGTACTAGTAGATCAGCAGTCTTCATGGACTCTAATGCGGTGCTTACAGTGATGTGTTTTAGCAGAACAACTAGACGACCCATTAGCTCTAATTGACTTTTGTAAAGCTTTTTGTCAGATGCCAAATAACAAAGCCCCTGACAAATAACAAAGGACCTGATGGCACCCGTGCTGAAATCTATGAACACTTCTGGCAAGCAGTTTCACCACTATTTAGAGCAATGATATCTGGTTTGGAAAACAACTCCAAAACGGCATAGCATATTAATGGAGCCCTTGTAAAAAGACTTCTGGAAACAGACAAAGTCAAGCCTTGTGTCTTGTCACGGCCCATTTATCTCATATACCGATTTCAGCTTTATCTCTAGAGCATTAGCTAACAGAATCAAATCACAGGGCTCGACATTAAGGCTTGTCCGCTTGTCCGGGACAAGTGGATTTTTTGTAGGACAAGTAGAAGAGAAAATTAGTTGTCTGACCGGACAAGTTAAATTTCAAACAATATAAAATGCCATGTTACTTCACGTTACGTGCCACTCGTTACGTCTATTTTACAGATTTAATTTTACCGATTTTGAAACGAACACATTTTTCGCGCTGCCTGTGAATGTCCTAAATGTGACTCACAGAAAGACGCGCACCAGCCAAAATGTCATTTGTCGATATGAAAAACAAAGACCAGGCTTATGAGCATAAGAGCAGTCTTATGATGGACATACAGAGTTGTGACTCGTGAGAGAATGAGGCGCGTGTGAGATCCGCGTCTCTGTCCACAGCTGCTCTTAAAGGGCCAGCTACCAATAAAGCGTTCTGTCAGTAAAGTTAATGAAAGAACAAAGGGAACAGAGAAAATTACTCGCTGCGCTTGACTGAAAGAACTTGCGTAGCTTTAATAAGGAGTAGTCTATATATAATTTATAATTTATGCAGCACAGACTGTTTGATAACTTTATTCAATTTCTGTATATGTCCTACCTGTTAGACAGTTAATTTTTGTCCAGACATCAATGGCTTATTGATCATTATAGGTGTTATCAATCATTTAGTTGTTATTGCTAATTTCAGAATTATCACTAATCTGTGTGTGCATTTGGTTTAGAACCAAACAAGTTGACTCATGAAACCATTTGTTTATTATATCCAATCACATATCACAACCGCAATATTGACCTCAATAATCGCAATATGACATTTTCCCCAAATTGTGCAGCCCTAGATAAAATTATAAATCTTTACCTGGACAAGTGACTTTTGTGCATGGACAAGTGAAACATAAATTTACTTGTCCGAAGGACAAGTGCCTCAAAATGTTAATGTCAAATCCTGAAATCAGTTTATTATCTGACTGGATTTATCATAAGTAAATGTCTATATTTTGTATATATATTAAAGGACCCCACATGTAAAACAATAGTATCCTCATTGGACATTGGGGGAAATACATTGACGTTTCAGTTTGAATAATTTGGAAAACCAAAGTTTATTCACTGAATTGAGAAATAAATGCACAAATTGATCTGTGTACTTGGAGTTACATCAACCTAAGGAATCAGACAATGACTACTTTTACATGTACACTAATAATGCGATTATTTTTAATAATCACAGTAGTCTTAATCACAGTATGATTTTTACATGACACGAGCAGAACTCTTCACTTCAGTTTACATGCGATTATTTGCTAGTAATAATGGTTATGCCATCCTCAGATGGCAAAATATGTGACTGTTTTAATCTGCTCACATCAAATTCAAAATAAATTTTTTATGTAAGTACTATATATTATTCGGTGGCGTGGCGTGAACATTGCAATGCCTGTGCTGCCGTTGTGTTTTTTGTGTGGTCTTGATGAAGACAGCGAGCAGAGACTGCACAGTGAATTGTGTTGACAAAGTTTAGTGATTTGGAAAAGAGAAAACTTCAAAAAATGTCACAAAGTTTATTCAAGAAGTCATGTGAACAACACTGCATCCGTGTAGAACCGAGCACATGCACACTTTGGCCAGAGTGGTAATAATGTGATTAAGGTGTTTACATGCCTGCTTATTGCGATTAAAACGGCGTATCGCCACACATTTTAATGTGAATGTAGTAACTACGATTATGAGCTTAAACTGCATTAGTTTGATCAAAGTATTGCGTTTACATGAGGTAAAGTTTAATCACAACAATGCCAAAATCAAATTATATTCACATTATGAGGGTGCATGTAAACACACTGAATGATGCAACTCTCAGCATCTCTGTTTGCTCCTCATTAAACTGAACAACTGCAATCAGAGTGGAAAACTAAAAAAATCTGATTTTTCTGTCTGTCTATGATCTGCTCAACATTGGAATAATATACAGTATATACAGATATATATATATATATATATATATATATATATATATATATATATATATATATATATATATATATATATATATATATATATATATATATATATATATATATATATATATATATATATATATATATATAAATTGTAATGTGTATTTCTTTAATCCACTTTTCATGGAACAACAGCCTCATTAAGGTTGTGATTTGAAGAAAGGAACCTTTATTTAGCAGCATGACTGCATTTATGCAAATAATGATGCAAATGAAAATCCTGATGAAAAAAAAACATTGAGTGGTATTAATCATTTCTTTGCAGTAATTACTTTTAAGACAAGTTGTGACTACCTAACGCACATCAAGGTTTTGAGCTATACATATCTATGTATGTTGTAGCATGCATTCTTTGTAAACTACATATATATTTAATTGAAAGTGGTAATTTTTGGCTCCTCTGATCACTTCTCAAACACCAAAAAAAAGAAAAAATTTATTACTTCAAGCACAATTTCTGGACTGAACCAGCCCAGGACTCAATAAAGAGCAGTTAGAATGATATGTGAAAAATCAAATAGTTTGGGATCAATCAGGGATGATTGTTTGGCAGACAAACTGCAGATGGAGGCAAGAGAAACATCTTCAGCCACATCTTTTCTCTCTTCTACCCAAAGATGTTCCAGCAGTCAATGCTGTAGGGCCCGTCTACACGAAGACGCATTTCGCTGTATACGTATATATTTTTATCGTATTGGTCTTTCATCCACACAGATTTGAAACCAGGTCCCAGGGTGGATAAATCTGAAAACGACACCCTTGCGTTTTCGTGTGTACGGCCAATCTGTATATTTTGTGAAACGATGATGTCATCACCACACGTGTCGACTGAGTCAGACAGTCACGTAACAGCAACAACAACGGCCGAACTCCAGCAGTCAAAGCTAAGAAGTTTCAAAGGCCTTTTGAGGCAGGCAGTGAGATACTGTTCTCCATTTCTTCCACACTTTCAGGTAGTTTTCATTATACAAGGGAAATAATTTTCAGAGTCCTCCTTAGATATATAACCCCTCCCTTTTGTTGCTCCTTCAGAATAATTTCCTTTTAAACAAAAGTCTGGACAGTTTACAAAGCCAATGGATCTCTCCTTACCTCAGATTGCCTGTTGACAAAGAAACATACAGTAGTGGATGAGAGAGATGAAGATTGACCACAGGATTCTTCACATTACTGAAAAAAAATAATTCGGATGGTTCACCTTAAGTAAAACACCATAACAAATTACACTGCCTTCAAAGCTGAGAGGTGTGAAAGAGAACATATTAAGGTAAATGGATTGGCTGCTTGGAAGATTAGAGGAATTGTAGTCAAAGCTGATTAGAGAGAAATGTAGTCAAAGCAGAGGAACCTTCAGAGAAAATAGATTTCATATTTAATTTAAAGGAAAGTGATATTTGATTCATCTTCTTTTTGTTTGATGTTTAAGAATGAATCTACTGTGTTGGACATTTAGCTTGCCGACTGAAAATGAATGGGGGAGTCTCGTGTGTGAGGGCATGTGCGGGTCATGCTAATCGGCACTTATCCAAGTCCTCCAAGGTGTTTAATTCATGGTTGGATATATTCAAGCCATCAGCAAAATGATTCTAGCTTAAAGTGCCATTTGGCCAGCAGAATTGTTTCTTGTAGAATTGTTACCTTTGCCCTGGCCATCATTTACAAATCTAGCACACACGAATAAATGCATACAGTACATAGGCATTAGGCACACACAAAAGTCAACTTTCGGATACTTTGTGTGTGAATATATATCGAGTACAAACTCAATTCAGTACTTGTGCTATCAGACAGAAGACTGCTTTTAAATAATTGCATTTGAATGCGGTATATCTGTGCTCATGCTTGACTGTGCATGTAAACAAATTCACTTCTTGTTCTAAGTGCTTATCTGGTGAGTTATTAATGTAAACACACTAGGTCTGTACATGTAAACAGGCAGGGGAAAATGTAATTTCTGTCAAAATATAAGGACTATGTACTGGGTTTTTTCAGCATTAATGCTACTCGCTACTTTAATAATATTATTTTTGTCAATTTGATATACTTGAAGGCTACGTGCCTTTTAATTGATTAATTAGTTCACATTTAAAATAAATATTAATATGATAATTCTAATTTTAATTATAATAAGTAATATTTAATTTAATTGTATATATTTACACTACCATTCAAAAGTGTGGGGTCAGTACGATTTTTTCATTTATTTTTAAGAATTACTCAGCAAGGATGCAATAAATGTGTGTAAAAAGTGTAAAGGCGAACAAACTAAGGACAAACAATGTCTAGTATAAATAAATGTTCTTTTGAACCCTCTATTCATCAAACCATCCCTGACAAAAAAGTATTACATTTCCCACAAAAATGTTTTCAACATTAATAAGAAATGTTTCCTGAGGAAAATTTTAGCAAATTAAACTTATTTCTGAAGGATCATGTGACACTGGAGACTAGAGTTCATGATGCTGAAAATTAAGCTTTGTCACTCACAACATTAATTCAATTATAAAATATATCAAAATATAGAGAACTTTTTTATAGATTTTATTACCCAATATTACTGTTTTGACTGTATTAAATACAGAATATCAATAAATGCCACCTTGGTGTGCGCTAAAAAAGATTAATTTCAAAAACACAACCCCTAAACTTTTTAGATGTCATCTATGTTGTTCATTGTGCCATGGAATTACTATTATAAAAGTAATAAAGTTTTACAGTATTGCTATCAACTACAGGAATTTTAGTATCATGACCCTGCTTTGCACAATGTACATGAAACTGTATGATTCCTCCAGGCCATAGAGATACACCATGATGCAGAGACATCAAAGACATTGCTCTTCCTCTCCGATACAAAACCAAACCTCCAGACCATTATGTGTGTCTTGATTTGAAGCCGCTTGCTCAGTGATCCGTACAGTGAGAATCACACTCATTCACTTTGAGGTTACAGAGATGAAATCCTAAATGAAGGCAGCTGAGATACCTCACTCAACCTGTCAAAATATCTGCCAAACAGATGAAATACATCACAGTGTTTGTGGGATGGGTCAATCCCAACACGACAGAGTGGCCTCTTAGTTTTCTATTTTCCTTTAGTGGCCGCTGATCTGATAAAGGCTTTGATAGGTGGAAGCAATAAGAGGGAATCTCACCTCTCTCTCTCTGTGGAAGCCAAACAGATGAAATCCAGCAGGATTTGGGCTCGAATGTAACTGTGAGCGGCAGGGGCGATTAGACAGCTAGGCCTGCAGTAAAGGTAAAGCCCACATTAAACCAGCTCAGTGTCAAACCCCACCGTAATGCTCTTAGGAGCAGACAGGGTGCTGAGCATCTTCTCTGCAGTTTAATACCCAGAGCACACTAGGAAATCTCAATTGCAGCCGTTCCATTCAGGGAGCAGCTTGAAAGATATTGGTGGCTGCTATTGAAGAATTTAGATAACATTGCCAATAACTTTTGAAGGCAACTGTTATTATTTGGGCTCGGCGTTATGTTATTTATTGGGGAAAAAAGTATCGATATCTGGTAGTATCAAGTGTGTCTCTGTGTGAGTGAGTCAGAGATGGGGATGCGAGTCTGAGACTCGGACTCAAGTCGTACAAATAGCTGACTTCAGACTTGGCTTGAGACTCGACCCAAAAGACTTCATACTTGAGACTTCGAGACATGTCAATTTCGATAGTTTCATGCAATTATTGCTTTTTAAATCTAAATTCATGAGTGTATTTCTATTTTCTTTTATTGGTGCATATATACGTTGGGGAAGCATATGATGAGCTGCATGCTGTGTCCCCTGCCCCACTGTGCAACATGCATGCGCTATGCCTATGGGCACGCCGAGCGCACTCGCATACAAAAAAATGCATTGACAACTCCTCCTGGAGTTGTGCCTTCTGTCATTGGTTTTGCTTTTAATAACTTTACAGTGGCGGTAAGCGAACAACTACATGCAAGATAAATGATGCCGGATCCACAACGTCAAACTTCATCAGGCACTTCATCAAACGCACCCAGATGGGTCAGTCACTTCCTAATGAGAAAGAGATGTTAAATTTAGCATATATCGTCACAGGTACAGTAACAAGCTAACCATCACAAAGTGTTGTATATATAATAATATAATGTGACAGACTTAGGTTAATATTTTACGAGGTCTGAGGGCTAGAGGGATGTGTTAAGTAGCAGAAGATTAGACTATGCGAACACACTCACAGCAGTTTGTGAAATAGTCACGGAATTAAATCTATTGATTTGTGTAGACGGACACGAATTTTCTATTTTTTTCCGTGTCTCTCAGCACGTTTTCAAATTCGTGTCTCTCAGCAGGGGGACAGATCAGATGGCAAGAGAGACTTGAGACTTGACTTGGACTCAGCAAAAAACTTGAGACTTGACTTGAACTTGCCCCTCAAAGACTTGAGACTTGACTTAGACTCGAGCTCAAACACTTGAGACTAGATTTCGGACTTCCAAAAAATCACTTGTGAACATCTCTGGAGTCAGTGGCATAATTTTGTCAACTATACACAGTCTAGCATGCGTGAATCTCATTGTGTTTTTGGTGTTTGCATCACTATGAGGACAATCCGCAAACTTAATCTCCAGAACGGCTTTTCTCCGTCGCATTTGATTAACGCTATTGACAAATAGACACTAAAACTCAAAGGTCTTTATGACAAATCATTAAAATAAAGGTTTGGTTTAAAGGTACAATATTGGAAGATTTTTTTTTATCAAATATCCAAAAATCACTTGCACATTGTTATGTTTCTTTCAATTGTGTACTTACATTATCCTAAATGTTTCCAATAATTTGTAAATTCAGAGAAATTAACAATTATAAATAGTGCCCGTCACAAATAGTGCCCTGGTTTCCCCTTGTACTGCCATAGTAACCATGGCGACATATGTGGACAACTGTGTAATGTTTAGCGACACGCTCACACTGTTATTGTTTCATTCAAACATTATGGACCATGCAAGCAGACTTTGGAACAAAAGATAACTCAATATCAGCGTGGTATTTTTCAAGATGCCGAGAGCTTCGAGGCAAACTTTGACTTGACAGAGACACTGCTCCTGCATGTATTTTATTAGACGGGTGAGCAAATTTACATAAAACGAATCAATGTTATATAGCTCAACACGAAATGTTAGAATATGTTCAGTTTGTTATTCTAATGTGAATTAGAATAACATTCTATTGCGCAGTGCTGTTTCTCAAGTGCGTTTTACCTCACAAGTTTTATTCGTCTAATAAACTGACCAGTGTGAATATTTATTCAGCTCTTCCGGGTAGTTCAGTAAGTTAGTTAGAATGTCCTTATTCATTTATATCGCGGGACTCACATGTTGCGCTGAAATTAGAAATCATGTACGTGATATGGTACGAGAGGCTGTGATTTATTGTGTTAAAATAGCGGCTGAAGGGCGTCGTTATAGGCACAATGCGAAGCAAACCCCTATTGACCAATCTGAATCAATGATTGGAACTAACCGTTTTATAATGCTTCATAACAGTCATGAAAGTTTTCACTCTTCCATAAACATTATTAGATCCATCAGCATGACAGCAATTTCCATGATTCCATTTCCATTATCAGTGCGTCATCAATCTACGCCTTTGTCATTGTAAGAGATTAGCGACCCCTGGTGGCAATACAAATTACATATTGTAGCTTTAACTTGAAAAAATTATGACATAAATTAATTAGTTTAGTCTTGTTCTTTAAAATGCACTTATTGTTGTAACAGCAACAATACTGATGAAAATAAGTATAAATTTAAAGCAGTCCAGCATTTCTGCTCTTTGTCGCCATCTCTGTTTGAAATCTGCATTTGCAATTTGCATCTGCAGTTGCAATTGCTGATACTGGCATTCAGAATCACAGATTGTTCTTTTTGGAAGTATGACCAACACAATAATTTTTTTTACCAGAAAACGTCATCTGAACTAGTAAGAAACATCCACTTTTGTTCTGGTTCTTACATTGCAGTAAATTGCGCTGATTAAATCTGACAATCGCTTAAAAGTTATCATATCCCACAAAACCGTGCAAATTATACTTTGTTCTCAAATTGTTAATGTTAATCGTCAGCATTGCGTGACTATGTAATGTCCTTCCAATATGTATCCTTGTTTTCACAAGGGCCTGGTTGCATTTTCTTTTTTTTTTCTTTTTTTCTTCTCTGTAGCCACTCCAAATCCACTCCACTCCGTCTTTTGCATTTTACAACAGGTGACTCTCCAGTTGGTGATTGTCGTTTGAACCTTTCTGGAGCCACCATCAAATTGATAAGTTTAATTATATCAAGTGCTGTGAAAAAAGGCTATAAATAGTTTTGAACACTGGCTGGTTATGTATTTTCTCAAATATGTATTTTGGATCATTTTAACCCCAAAAAAGCTACGGACTGCAGATTCAATACAATAAATATCACACAATTAAGATAGTTTTTCATCCTTTTTTTAAACTACAGTGTACAAGTTCTGTTTTGTTGTAAATTCAATTTTCATTTGATTGCCTTTTTAAAAGATTTATTAAATTTGTTAAAGTTTTATGAATTAATTACATCAAACACTGCTTTCAGTGATACATTTAAATCATTACATAGGGGAAAATGGATTTCCTAGAGCACCTAATTAAAAGCTAACTATGTGGAATTCACTTGTAAACAAACAATTTATGTGTACATAAATTAAATATTGATATTGAATGAAATGGGGGAAAATAGTGATATTTGTTGGTAATTTCACCTGCCCAGCCTTAGTAATGGTTTACTAATACTGTCAGCTTATACTCAAAGAACATTATATTATTACAGTGACTTTGTGATGCTGTAAATGTGAAGATTCAGTGCTTATTAGAGTGCCATGTTGTCACAACACATGTTAATTGAAACAATCTTGTTTTATAGTGCCCCCTCAAAAAATGGGACATAAATTGAATTTTGTCATCACTGTCTGTAAATGTGTTTGAGTTCACTTTTATTCAAAACATTATGGCTTTTGCATTTGTCATTTGCAATTTGGTGTCAGCAGCTTTTCATTTTTTGTATTTTCTTTAGTTGAAAGTTTGATGTGAAAAGAAAAATCTGAGTACCTAGCCCTTTATAATAAGATTATGAAAGTGACAATTCCACAGGGGGATCCAAATGGCCCTTTGTAATCCTCTGAGAGAGTATTTAATTAGCACTCTCTCTCTCTTCTTTCTTTATTTCTGTATGCTCTCTTTCCTGCACAAACTCGCTCTCTTCATGTCTCTCCCTATTTCTCTCTCCCCTTCCAGTTTTCTCAGTTATTGCTGTGAAACATCTTTTTTTTGTCCGGCTCTAGAGACGTAGGACTCCTGTTAGTTAGCTTACGTGCTGAGAAAAACCTCCATGCAGACGACTGCAAATTGCATTTCTCCCTCCCTCTGTCAGCAGATATCAAGAATGAGAGAGTTTGACAAAGAATCAGAGAATGAGGGCTGGTTGGGCTTGAACCAGTTGGGTTAAAAGGGATCAACAGTCTTCATTGTCAGTTTGTATCAGAGATTTGTTTCTTGGGGAGAAATACTGTACACCACATAAAATGTACTGGGCAGGCAAAGTCTTGTAGAGTTTTGTATCGGTTATGACACGGCCCTCTTGAATACTTGATTATAATTGGTGAGATTCAGCATTTATTTTGATATAATGACTGCTAAACGTCTCTGGTTACATTTGTAACCCTAGTTCCCTGAAGGGAACGAGACGCTGCGTGAAAAGCTGTGGGAACGCCTCTCTATTGTGCGTCATGAAGCATGTATGGAATCAGTCCAATGGAGAGACGGAACATCATAGGCGGGTGACGTCATCGACCAGGAAACTATAAAGCACCCCAAAAATACAAGCACAACAGCTTCTGATAGGCCTGAAAGAAGCGCTAACGGGCATGCAGGGAGTATGGCACAGACACACAGCATATTTTTCCCATCAGGGAACTAGGGTTACATACGTAACCAGAGACGTTCCCTATCAGGGAACTTCAAGCTACGTGAAACTCTATGAGAACGCAAATACCAACGTCACAATACGAACAAGTGTCTGTCGTGTGAAGTCAGAGCGCACATACGGAAAAAAGCACCTGCACCAAGCATCAAGTCAAGATGATAAAACTTTACGAATGTGTGCATTGAGGACCAGCCAGCCGCATCACAAACGTCCTGGATAGATACTCCTGACAAGATAGCCTTAGAGGCAGCCATACTCCAGGTTGAATGAGCCCAGACAGCCAAAGGAGAAGGCTGACCGGCAGACTCATAAGCAAGTGAGATGGCCTCGACCACCCACTTGCTCAACCTCAGCTTAGATGCAGGACAGCCCTTCCCAGGGGGTCCAAAAACAAACAAACAGTTGTTCACTTTTTCTCCACAAGGCAGCTCTGTGGATGTAAGCATCTAGGGCCCTAATTGGGCAGAGCAGATTTAGACCGCCAGGTCCCAGGTTCGGAACCCTCGTGCGAACTGCTGGCCTCAGCCTCAAAGTGCCACGAAGGAAACGAGTTACAAATGGGTGTCTCCCGAGAGAAGCAGATAAGGCCGCCACGTACACCTTCAGTGTGGAGTGGGATAATCCTGTGGAGAATCGCTCCTGAAGGAATTCCAGCACTGCACATCAGAAACATCAGGGGAAGCATAAGACGTGAAACTCTGCTTTGCTGCGCCTATGCGATGAGCTCGTAGACGGCCAGGGCTCCTCCCACCAAGCAGCCCCGTGGACATGAACTTTTAATGGAGGAATCCTTTTAAAAGCTGCTGCCTGCTTTGTTTCTTCCTGAAATTATCAATGACAGTAAGTCACTGAATAACCCCATAGGGAGAGAGGAGCATCTAGAAGAAAGCCTTTTTCTTCCTCTTACTTGTTGGAAAAATTCATTTTACCATAAATCGGCAGCCTGACGCAGTTCTCGAACCACGTCAGTACTGCCTCCGCACTCACGCTCACGTCCTGTAAGCAGATCAGCCTGGTATGCCTGCAATATAGACGTTGTATGCAGTCACGACGCAGCCTGACCTGCCTCTGAATACACTTTACAAAGCTGAAATATTTCAGAATGGCTTGGAATGTAATGCCGGTGCTTTAAATTAGGGCTGCAACAATCGAATTCAATTAAAATCGATTAAAATCGATTTCTAAAAGAGTTGGCAACGAATTACATTATTCGATTCGTTGCGTCGCGTGACACGGAAATGTTTGAATATAAAAAAAAAAGTTTGAGTTGAGCGCGAGACACTCTCGGTCTTCTCACGCACTGTCGCTCAATTTCGGAGTTCACATTTGTCAAACGAGAGAACCGAGTGTGTCCGTGAGCGAGAGAGAGAGAGATCAAGTGTGTCCGAGATCGCTCACGTGGGAGCGAGAGAGAGACTGAGTGTCGTGATCATGAGAGAGAGACCGAATGTGTCCGAGTCTCCAGATCGCTCACGCGGGAGCGAGAGACCGAGTGTGTCCGTGATCACGAGAGAGAGAGAGAGAGAGAGAGACCGAATGTGTCCGAGATCGCTCACGCGGAGCCGAGAGAGAGACCGAGTGTCGTGATCACGAGAGAGAGACCGAATGTGTCCGAGTCTCCGAGATCGCTCACGCGGGAGCGAGAGACCGAGTGTCCGTGATCACGAAGAGAGAGAGAGAGACCGAATGTGTCTGAGATCGCTCACGCGGGAGCGAGACAGAGTGTCGTGATCACGAGAGAGAGACCGAATGTGTCCGAGTCTCCGAGATCGCTCACGCGGGAGCGAGAGACCGAGTGTGTCCGTGATCACGAGAGAGAGAGACCGAATGTGTCCGAGATCGCTCACGCGGAGCGAGAGAGAGAGGCCGAGTGTTTCCGTGATCACGAGAGAGAGACCGAGTGTGTCCGAGATCGCACACGAGAGAGACTGAGTGTGTCTGAGCATTAGTAATTTGGTACATACTAGACATTATCTGATACTAGTAATACATAATTAGGCATATTATATAAGATATAAATAAAAACAACAATTAAATTCTTACCACTGAATTAGCAAACTGTGATTTGAATCAGATAGACAGATGAAAACACTTTCTTGTCTGTCCAAGTAGCCTACCACTACAAAGGGGAATATTTTTTCCACAATTTGCAGCACTGAATTGTTCAAACTTCACTCTAAATGACTCAGAGAAACTTCACTATATGCTCGGAAAGCATGAGCGGAAAAATACCTTACACCATAGGAGATGGTCAATCCATTGTATTTGATATTACTTTATATTGTATTTAAATTTTAGATTCATTGTATTTATAATTAATATTAGGATAAATTAGAGATATTATCTTCTGATATAATTATTATTATTGCTATTATTATTACCTAATATAGGTAAAATGATCATAAGTGCATTTGCTTGTTAAAAAGTTTCAAATATTTTGTTAAAGATTATAACATCTTTGACAAAAACAAAACACAACACAAGTTTGTGAGCGTGAGTTTGTGAGTGTGTGCGAGTGTGGTGTAGAGAACAAGTTCTGACGTTCAAACAAAAAGTTTTCTGATTTGTATTTTTCTGTATTATTTTTTAAAATCAATGTATTGTTCTGACAGCTCAGGCCCCTTTAAACAAGAAAAAAATATTTTTGTGCACTTTATTTTTTAAAAAGCCTATATATTTGGCAGATGTAAAGCATACATGTGTGTGTTTTTTGTTAGTCCATTTTTTTGCTCTGGATTTTTTTCACTGAATTTGCACCTTTTAGTTCTGTTTTTTAATAAAGGATTGGAAATTAATGTTTTTATCCGATTAAAATAATCGTTAGTTGCAGCCCTACTTTAAATGACGATGCAGCCTCGAAAGAGAGATAGCTCGCAGGCGCCTCTTCTACCCCGGCAAAACGCTGTCTTTTTTTTGTAAATGATCAGAAGCAGGCTTCTTCCATAATCTCGACACCTCAGTATGGAGATCATGAAAGAACAGCAAACACCAGCGTTGAGGTTGCACACAGGAAAGGAGAAATCTTTCATCTTATTTAGATTTAATAACAGACTCCTGCCTAGCCACTGGCCACTCAGTGCTTAGTTTTGATACAGCTCGAGTAAGAACCTCCATGAGCTCTTCGCTTTCAGGAGTGTGAGGTGGCGAGTCCTCCACATCTTCCTCGTAAGTACTGCTATTTTTATCTCCCTCGTAAGTACTGCTATTTGTATCCCCTCAGTTTTTTATAACTAGATAATTGCAGTACTGGTGCCTCAGCCCGGGTGGTAGAAACCGCATAGCGTGCTTCCGAACTGGGGCTGAGACACATGATCTAACAGGTATAAGGCAGAGTCCATCTCTAACCCAGCTGAAAGATCCATTTGCGATCCCCACAATAAGCGTTGCCTCTCAGCCTTGGCAGAAGCGGGACTCGAACGCATGCACCGAGACACTCTCCTCAAAGACCGCGCTCGGCGGTAGCGGAGAATCCATAACGGCAGACGCTCGCAGTGCTCTCAGCCAGCCCCCTTAAGAGCGGACTGGCCATGCTGCACTCCCAAACAAACAACACAAAGATCATGTGTATCCCCGCCCGTTAGATAGGCGCGAGCAGAGAGGAACACACTTTTTAAATGCTGTTCACTCGCCATAGTCTCTCATACAAAATTGTTTGTGTGATGTAAAATGTGATAACTCCTGCCTAGCAAGTACTAAGGACAGACACAGTGTTCACATATAGCGCTTTCTGAAGGCACAGAAGCTGTTGCGCTTGTGTTTTCGGGGTGCTTTATAGTTTCCTGGTCGATGATGTCACTCGCCTATGGTGTTCCGTCACTCCATTGGACTGATTCCATATGTGCTTCATGACGCACAACGCAGGGGCGTTCCCACAGTGTTTCACGCAGCTTGAAGTTCCCTTATAATGAACTGTACAATTGACCATTGTACCTGGCAATTGACCATTGTACCTCCCACATTGTGCTGGTGTTATGTCTCCTGCATTGCTCTGCAGTCTTATCTCACAATGCCATAATTACAGCTCATTAGATTAATATTTCATTTTCATGTATGTGCCATTGACACAATAGAACATCCTCATTTGTGATGACGATCAGAAATAAGATAGAATCTAGTTCAAAATTCCAAGGTCTTGAAATGTGTTCTTGGTTTTCATGTTTGTCCAATATATTTTGAAAGTTCAAGTGGTTACATATTGAGTAAAACAAGCAAAATACTTTCCTTAAACCGTGAATATGCATGAACACATTAGAAAATAAAGTGTTTTAGTATATATAAGGACATGCACATATTTGTATATTTTTTGTTATTGCTTAAAAGGCAAAATTTGATTAGCTTCCGATTGTTAGATGCTCCTGGTATATTTCCGCAGGTCTTTTTCGGAAATCTTTATCTTCGCTTCTAGTCCCTTTTTACATTATGTACTTTTGGAATGTTTCTTAATTAACGCAACCTTATATTGCACGTTTTTATTATTTTGTATTTATTATTATTTTTTAATAACTAAATTGTCCTGGGCACAAAAAAATAGCCATATTTGTTTTGCAAGTTGCTGTATAATAATTTACGTTATAATAAGTAGTTGTGATGGATAATTTAGGGTGATAAAAGACCCCTCTGTGGTGTGTATGTTGTTATTCATACTGTATAAACTAGCAAGTCACTGAGCTTGTGTTTCAGTAACATAAAGCAGGTGGAAAGACATTGCAGCTAAATGCTTTTGCTGCCTTTTTCCCCATCTCTAAATGCTGATTAATTTTCTTCCGATTCGCAGCTATTTTTTACCACTATTCATGTCTTTTAATGACATTGATTTATGCAGTAATTTGGCAGCTTGTGTTTTCTCTTCCTGTTGTCCGAGTGTGGTTTTAATTCCGTTTCCATAACAACTTCAAGGCCGTTCCAATGGTGTTTTATATTGTATTAATCCCACAATGTTGCTCTTCGGCTTTTCCACTTATTAGCCGACTTGTTTCTGTTTTTAGTCTTGTTGGATAAATTCTTTTTCACTCACTCTCTTTCTCTCATACAAGCCCACAAATGGTGGTGTTGTTGCAAATCTGGAAGCACCAGCTGCAGTGGCGGTTTAGTTTTTGTGCATAATTTCAACATTCCCCCAGGTATCTCGAATTATAAAGTGTGATGTTTCCACAAACATTTATGCAACATGTAACATGTAGGTTAGATAGTAAATGAATCCAAACAGATTATCAAAGCAAATTAGTAATTTGAAAGGGATCTATAAGATTTAATTTCACAAACAGTGTGAGTGATTTGGCGTTACCGCATCTTCTCAAATGGCTTCACATCAGCACATCGGGTTTGCATTGCAAGGGAGCTACTGCAATACAAGACTTTAGCTTGCGATCCAGGACAGTTGACTGAAGTGTCACTTGGCCATTTGGGCCAATCTTGCATCATCAAGTTTATCATTAGCACATTATTTTATGTCATGCCAATTTTAAACATTGAAGCAATTTTAAACAATAGGGTACAATGGGGCTTAAGGAACACCTTTAGGACAAGAAAATGCTTTTCACTACTCCCATAATGTATGCCAGCAGAAAAAAATAAATAAAATACAATACAAATACATGTTTTAATTGAAAATAAATCATAAAAGTGGTTAAAAATCTTACAAAAGCATAAGGTGGCAAGGTGGGCCTGTTACCTCACACATGGCACAATGTTTATTTAAATTTATTTTGATAAAATAATGAATATTTGTTCAATAATTATGCTGTCATTAAATGTTCATTTTAAAACTATTTTAAAAAGTAAAGATTCTGAACGCATTGAAGGAGATACTAAAACAATTAATACAATGTAGTAATGAAAAATATATTTTATTATATTATATGATTAATATCCTATTTTTAAATATGATGGTTTCATTATAAATACAGTGTGGTGATTATCTCCAAGATGGACACCCAACTTAATATTTGATTTAAATAAATAGAAAAGTCAGCCAGCTATTTCCTATCATTTTAATTATTGTGCCAGCAGGGCGCCTTTTGCACAAAATGCCATACTTTTACATATTCTTCCGATATTGAAAAACTGTTGCTTTAATTACGTTGAATAAAACTGAAAAATATTATCAAGACTTTGTCTCAAAATATAGCCAACAATTGTATCGAATTATCATTGGCTACATACATCTACAAAATGTTTACAAAGAACAAATTAATGCAGAATCAAATTTGCGTTGCAGTGATAACGTCAAGGATCAGTCAGATTTACATGTGCATCATCAAAAGGTTGGTTCAAAAGAAAAGTACCAACTTGAATCTTTGTGCCATCCAGTGGTTTGAAGGTGAATGAAGTCAAATATGTATTTAACCCCAGTGCGCCTTTAACAATGTCATACCCTACTCATGCTCTCTCTCACTGTGCATTCATACCGGACGCGAATAACACGTCAAATTCGCGTCTACTCACGTCTAGTTTGATGCTTGACCACTTTGTGTTAATTCGCTCGTCAAGAGTGAAATGCGCGTAAAACCTCCATGAGCTGTGATGCGCATTCCCGTGCCCAGTTTGATGACCTGTTGTACAGCATCGAAGCGAGGATCACCCTCACCCTCATCCATCTAATCTGTCATTTATTTTTGTTTTGATGATAGAGCCAGCCTTCAAAAGTTATTAACCTATCCTGTGATTTTTTTTTTCTTTTTTCTTTTTTTTTTCTTTTTTTCTCTCATGTATGTTGGTTGTCTTTACATCATAATAACATTGTATATTAACATTTCAGTTGACTGAGCTTTTTGTTTTTTGTTTGTATGTTTTTATTTTATTTTATTTCTTTATGATGTGTCTAAATTGTTATCATTTTTGTTAAACTTGCTAAGTAAAGCACTTTGTGATTTTATCTGTGATAGGTGTAATATAAATAAATTGTACTTACTTTACTTACTTACTCATATAATCTAGATATGGAATACATAACATCCAATACAAAATGAACATGTCTTGTATATTAAAATAAAGTTTTAAGTGATAAAATATTTGCTTTGTTGTACATTAGAACCACATCAGGCATTTAGTCATATTACAAAATAATTTTTTGAAGCATTCACATCCTTCACTACGTAAGCAAGCAGCAAGCTCCTGATTAGTTAACGTGGCGTGAATTGACGCCAAAGTTCCGATTTTCAACTCGGGCGGCAGACGCGATTCGCGTCAAACTTGTGAATGCACAAAATGCACTATCTAAATCATTCGCACTTAACACGCCAGATGCTCTATTCGCGTTCGGTTCGAACGCACCATAAGAGACTGTGTTATGTGCCCCCTCAGTCAAAGTGCGCACACATAAAGCCGCCTCTCAAAAAAGCTTGTGAGTGTCAAATTGTTCTTTTTTTGCGGCTTATTGCGCTAATCTTCGCTAGTTTGAATATTCTCGTAAACTCAATTGGTTATGTCTTGTAAACAGATAAAGTAAACACATGTGTAACAGTATAGATCCGGGCAATTCTAAAGTGACAGCAGCCTAATAAACCTGATGCTGTTTTGTCATTACTGTCAATCAAAGAGCAGCAGACAAAGAGAAAATCACTCCCTGCTCTTGGATAAATACTTTTTGTAGCTTTAGCAATGAACAATCTATTTAGTTTATACAGTTAAGACTATGCAGAGTTATTTTTATTTTATTGATCCATTTTTTGTGGTAGGCTATGTCTCACCTGAATACTGCTGTTAAACTAACTGAAAAATGTTCTGTGCTGTTTATTTCATATTGTATTTATGCTACTGCTTGTAGCACGGAATTCAATTCAGACTCAGAGAGATGAAGAAGAAAGTTTTGGAACTTAATTCAGAAGGAGGTTTTGATGTTTATTTTTGCATATCGCTGATGACCCTTTGGCTTCCTTCATCCATCTATCAGAGCTCCAGAGAGGCCTTCACCAGCCCCCTCTTTCTCCCTCTAGGCCTATATGTATGTCTATACATCTCTCACACTGGGATTGCTTCTGACTGGGAGGTCATGCTGGGAACCTCCTCATACTTGATGCTCTCACTATAAATATGGGAGCATTTAGGGTGAGCAGAAACAGTTCTGCTTTTTACTAAAGGGAGTGTACTCTATCTCTGATGGGTTGAGGGTGCATACACTTCATGTCAAAATCAGAGTATATGATTTACAAAACAAGTTGCTACAAGTTCAGTGCAGAATGTGAACATATTATGGGCAGTATAAGTTGTACAATGTAATATTAGAAATGTGTTAACATTTAAATGAGATCTGTAGTGCAGTTTAAAGGGTTAGTTCACCCAAAAATGAAAATGAAGTCATTCATTACTCACCCCATGCTGCACCAACCCCCGTAAGACCTTTGTTCGTCTTCGGAACACAAATTAAGATTTTTTTGTAATTAAATTTGAGAGGTAGATCACTGCTACATAGGCTGCCTAAGGGATCGAAACTTGCCCCCAGAAAGTCAATGAAGAAAATGTTTAAATATTCCATGTGACTACAGTCGCTTAACGATAAGTTTATCAAGCGACGAAGAATACATTTTGTGCAAAAAACAAACAAACATAACGACTTTATTGGACTATTCCTTTTCTTCCTTGTAGGCCTGAGACGAGAGTTCAAGAGATTTCCATGAAGCATGCGCGAGAACTGAACTGATAGTTGAAGGAGATCGCAATTCTCACAAAATTATATTTTAATATATTAATAGAAGAATAAAATTTTCAGCCAGAAAGTTGAAACCATGTAGGTGCAGTAAAAAAAAAAAAAAAAAAAAAAATATATATATATATATATATATATATATATATATACACTCACCGGCCACTTTATTAGGTACACCTGTCCAACTGCTCGTTAACACTTAATTTCTCAAGCAGCCAATCACATGGCGGCAACTCAGTCAAGACAATCTCCTGCAGTTCAAACCGAGCATCAGTATGGGGAAGAAAGGTGATTTGAGTGACTTTGAACGTGGCATGATTGTTGGTGCCAGAAGGGCTGGTCTGAGTATTTCAGAAACTGCTAATCTACTGGGATTTTCATGCACAACCATCTCGTAGGGTTTACAGAGAATGGTCCGAAAAAGAAAAAAACATCCAGTGAGCGGCAGTTCTGTGGCGGAAATGCCTTGTTGATGCCAGAGGTCAGAGGAGAATGGCCAGACTGGTTCGAGCTGATAGAAGGGCAACAGTGACTCAAATAACCACCCGTTACAACCAAGGTGGGCAGAAGAGCATCTCTGAACGCACAGTACGTCGAACTTTAAGGCAGATGGGCTACAGCAGCAGAAGACCACACCGGGTGCCACTCCTTTCAGCTAAGAACAGGAAACTGAGGCTACAATTTGCACAAGCTCATCGAAATTGGACAATGGAAGATTGGAAAAACGTTGCCTGGTCTGATGAGTCTCGATATCTGCTGCGACATTCGGATGGTAGGGTCAGAATTTGGCGTCTACAACATGAAAGCATGGATCCATCCTGCCTTGTATCAACGGTTCAGGCTGGTGGTGGTGGTGTCATGGTGTGGGTAATATTTTCTTGGCACTCTTTGGGCCCCTTGGTACCAATTGAGCATCGTTGTACGCCACAGCCTACCTGAGTATTGTTGCTGACCATGTCCATCCCTTTATGACCACAATGTACCCAACTTCTGATGGCTACTTTCAGCAGGATAATGCGCCATGTCATGTTCTTGAACATGACATGTTCTTGAATATGACAATGAGTTCGCTGTACTCAAATGGCCTCCACAGTCACCAGATCTCAATTCAATAGAGCATCTTTGGGATGTGGTGGAACGGGAAGATTCGCATCATGGATGTGCAGCCGACAAATCTGCGGCAACTGTGTGATGCCATCATGTCAATATGGACCAAACTCCCTGAGGAATGCTTCCAGCACCTTGTTGAATCTATGCCACGAAGAATTGAGGCAGTTCTGAAGGCAAAAGGGGTTCGAACCCGTTACTAGCATGGGGTACCTAATAAAGTGGCCGGTGAGTGTATATATATATATATGTAAGCAATAAGGTACGAGAGCTGTGCTGTCGATGAAATAAGTAACAGCTGAAGGGCGTTGTTAGGCACGACGCGAAGCGGAGTGCCTGCAACCCCTTCAGCTGTTACTTATTTCACGATACAGCACTTGCCTCGAGTATCTTATTGCTTTTATAAAACGGTTGCCACACAATATTAAAGTAAAAAACAATATAAGTGCAACTTTCTTGAAGTAAAATCACTAAAAGCCTACCTTCCGCTGGAAAAAATAGTCCATGAGCGTGAACAGCAACAACGTTCCAATGTGTAAAATGCATGAAAGCTCAAATAAAAACAACATAGAACCGCAGTGTTGCGCAGCGATCAATAGAACCGTTGGGTGAAAGCGGTCGAGCCGTGTTTTATCGTGAATAAAGCACAGCTCTTGACCAATCAGAATCAAGGATTCGAACTAACCGTTTTATAAATATATATATATATATATATATATATATACATACATATATATATATATATATATATATATATATATATATACACTTATACATACATATATTTATATTTGGTGGACACTGAAGTGAGCACAACGATTAACTTAAATACATAGTGATGATGATACAATTACAAATAGCTGTGATGATTGGTGTTAGTGTCCATGGTCAGTAGCGGTTCTAGGCATGGGCGGCATTTCTTCATGTCACGTGGGGGCGGCACGAGCGGTTACTCTGTGCCGCGAATTTTTTCTATTTTTTAGCATTTCGATTTCAATTATTGGCAATGGCGCCCTGCTTGCTGAGAGTGTGCCGTGCGCAGAAGCGATGTCAAGGGGATCTCCTGATTAGTTCACGTATCGCGTCTTTTGCGCGCTTGAGGTCATTATTTCAAATCCTCTATGTTTCAAATAGGCGCACGGGAAGCACGCTCATTATGCGCTCACGGGAAGCGCGCTCATAAACTTTTCAGTATGGGAGTGCACGTGCACCCAAACACTTGGGTGTTCACTTATAGCAGAACTACAGCAAGCGTTTTTCTGTGGTGGAAATACATTACTAAAACTTATTTGTCGTTGTGGAGAGCGCAGTGTAATGAGTGCATGGTTCTATAGCAACGACAGCCATGGGAAAATGGGTACGAATTTTACTATTAATAATAAAAGATAAGCTACTGTGCATTATAAATGTCTGGAATGTATCTTTATTGACTCATTCTTTTATAGATAGGATTTAAATGCTTAAATAAGAGGTTTATCTTTTTATAAAACCTTTTTTTGTGTTAACCTTTTTTAAGTTTAGTAGGTAAGAAAAAAGACACTCATTTAAAACAAATCTTTAATGTTATTAACCTGGTGAATTGATTTCACTGTATTAGGCTTTTTGAACAATATTCTGTAAATTCATTTTGGTCACTATATTATCTAATAATTTTCATAATGATCAACTAAAATCAACTTTAATTATGTGTTTTTACAGTAGCCTATAATATGCAAAGTATTTTTTGGGAGGGGAGGGGGCGCTCGAAGGGGGTCTCGCCCTGGGTGTAATTCAAAGTAGAACCGCCACTGTCCATGGTGACTGATGAGTGGTGGGAAACTAGAACAAGAAACACATGAATGTAAATAAAACTGAAAGTCCAAGAACCTAAAACAAACAGAATGTGACTGTGATAGCTGTTTTTTTCTCAAAGGTCAAGTGTTGAAGGTTAAGCTGTCCACCCACCCATGTTTTCTTATTTTTGTCACTATATTGTGAAATAGACAATGTTTTCATGCTACATTAACATTTATTCATTTGTATGATGCTTTTATTCAAAGACACTTAAAAATGAGGAAAATCATTCACCATATAAGCCAACACAATTTATTTATTTATTTATTTATTTATTTATTTATTTTTTAATGAAACACTTTCTAACACTGAAAAAAAAAAAGGTTAACTTTATAAACGTGCCTCATTCAATTATATTGTAATTCGATTTAAGTTTTAGTTAAAATAAATTGCCATCTCTAAATCAACCTTAAGACATTGAGTTAGGAGATCAACATTTAAACTAAATGTAAGGGTTATTTAAGGGATAAAAGGTTCCTTAATGTGATAGAATATATTTGACACAGTTGGAAGTTTTTGTGGCTGTGGATATTATTTAATATAAAATATTGTGATGTTGAATTTATAACAAAAATAACTATATCTTGATGTATTCTGTCAGTGTGATATACTTTGAGACTGCAGCCATAGTTCCTTCTTGACAAGCATAACTGTCAGATGTTTGTCTCTTTTTGCCATTTCAGTGGCAAGAATCATCTAATGTCTATGTATCTTTGTAGGTAATGATCTTTGCATATGTTTAAATGCATGCTCTGGATGTGGTCGGGTCAAAAACATGTTTTTTTATTTGCAGTGCGTTCTGTATACACAAAATAGTGACCTTATAGTCTGTTGTGAGCTTGGATTATCTGAGAGAAACTCCTGAT
Organism: Hybognathus amarus; assembly: GCA_030378365.1. Classification (NCBI taxonomy): domain Eukaryota; kingdom Metazoa; phylum Chordata; class Actinopteri; order Cypriniformes; family Leuciscidae; genus Hybognathus; species Hybognathus amarus. The sequence goes on from JAQIUQ010006539.1 coordinate 456,573, forward strand.
ACACCGGAGAGTGATTTACTTTCTCTTTCTACACTGTCTCTCTCTCACACACACACACACACGCACACAAACACACATCAACATACAGTACTCACTCACTCACTCACTCACTCACTCACTCACTCACTCACTCACTCACTCACTCACTCACTCTCTTTTATATATATATATATATATATATATATATATATATATATATATATATATATATATATATATATATATATATATATATATATATATATATATATATATATATTGATCTTAATATGGCTCTCACTTGCCCACCTCCTCTATCTATTAATCTATTATTAATTATCATTTTATATTGATCCAAACCTGGAGCTTAAGTTAATCTTTTTCTAAGCCTTCCCTACTAACTCCCACTTCTGTTGCTCGGCCTTTCTCCCTCTTGCTCTTGCTCTTCTCTGTCTTCCTAGCAAAGTGTAAGGCAGCAGGTGTGCTGTCACAGGCAATGAAAGAGCCAATCACCTGGGGAATCAGAGAGCCCGTGACTCTGTCACTCCACATCTTCTAACAGACAGCCCACTATTTATACCTCTTCTTTAGGAAAAAAAAAAGTGAGAGCAAAGAGAAATTTTTTGAGAAAGAGGGAAAAAAAAACGAAATAAATGGAAGTGGGTAGATGCATTTGAAGGGCCGATTTAACAAGTCTGAAAAGTAACACAAAGGAGAGAAGACACCGGCGGGTTGTTTCTGCTTTATGGCTGACACGTGTGTTTTTCTTTTTGTCCTTTAGCATTTTCGTTCACGCATTTCCATGATGATACCGCATCGTCCATAAATGTGTGCTGAGACTGTTTTCAGTTCTGTCGCTTTGCAAGGCGATGATTGTGATAAGGAAGGAATGTTTAATGAGGCGACACAGCAGCTAAACGTAGCAAGCGCCGCCATGAGGAAAACACTCCACTCATTAGTATCTGCCATTCTCTCCAACTTGCATGTAAATGTTTCTCTGCATCTGTGATGTTTTGTTGCTCACAATTTTTCTGTGGAAAATAAACATCAAAACTTGAACCTAAGTTTCTGAAACTATACCCTGAGGACATGCTGTGTAGAAACCCATATCATGACACAGTTGTTCAGGGCCAATGGGCTATTTTGTCCTGTGTCACAAACTGAAAATACCAAACAAAACGCCCAATTAAAGTGAACCTCTCTAGCTATTTCATTTTTTTTCCTCTCGAAACAGTTGCTAATTGAATATCTGATTTACAGGTTCAGACTGGTACACAGTGAGAGTGGATTTGACGGTGTTGGATGTCAATGACAATGCCCCAGAATGGACAATGGTCCCTTTCCCCTTCCTGAGTGTGGTCTCTGCTAGTGCTCCACCAAACTCACTAGTTTACAAGCTTCAAGCCAGAGATGGTGACGAGGGCGTCAATGGAGAGGTGGAATATTTCCTGTCTGATGGTAAGTAGATTTTCCTGTCTGCCTCCTCAATAAATTAATGTGTATAATTAACTTTTATTAACTACCTTTTATTCAGCAAGGATGCATATAGACTTGATCAAAACAGTAAAAAACATTTGTAATGCTACAGTGCTTGTTTCTATTTCAAATAAATGCTGTTGTTTAGTACTTGCTGTTCATCACAGAAAAAAGTGTCATGTTTTCCACAAAAATGTACAACCATTTTCATATTAAATGTTTCTTTGTTTCATAATAAATGTTTCCATAATATGATTCAATTATTAGCATTAAAGCTACACTGTGTAACTCTTTTAGTTTATTCTTAGCTAAAAACACTTAGTTCTTTCACATATATATGTGCTTATTAATGTATATTTAATTCGTTCAAGTAATAAAGTATTCTCGTGAGTGTATAATATGGCATTGGAAATACATACGGGTAAGGGGTTCTAATGTCGATTCGCCATGTTGCCCTCCATTTTGAAAGTACATTAGCCAAAGAGGGACACACTCGTTAATTCAAGCTTCACCTTTCGCGTTTACGTTTGAGTTAACACTCATGGATGAGATCGAACTGGAAGCCATGTTAATCTTGGACTACATTGGCCACCGTAGGAGTTAAAACGAAATCGGAATTGAGAGGAACAGAAACTAATATTGACTGGATGGTCATATTTTCACCGTTAGATGGGGTAAAAATCACACAATGTAGCTTTAAGTAACAATGAACAACATTTATCATTGTATTGAATGTATTAATCAAGGTTTGTTAATTTATAAATACACTATTATTCAATCATATTTGCTCATAATACATTGAAAGTAATGTATACAAGTTGATACGCTGAAAATATAATAGTATATGTAGAAATAAAATTGGAACACCCTAGATCAGGGCTCCAGACTGAGACAAAATGTGACCATTTTTTTAAGAATGTGCGAGTTACAATTTGACATGGTCGCATATGTGCGTACATGATCACACACTCAATCGGTGTCTGTCTACCTGCACTTGCATTACGACAGTTTCTCTGCGTTTCACACCCAAGTGTGAGTGACGCATATTGTTTTGCGGTGTATATTAAGCAATGAGTGTATTCACACCGGGAGCAGGAGCAGCACATGAGCGTCAAGCAGGAGCGTCAGGTGAGCAACAGTGAAGCGGGGGTTTCGACGTTGAGTCTACCGATGCTCAAGCTCAATTAAAGTGAAAGCACACTATTGATGGACAAAACAAATATGATTTCCCACAAAAAGTGCTCAAAATGTACAGCATAAGCATGTCTTTTGTGTTTTAACAAGAACTGAAGTATGTCAGAAAAGAAAATTAAGAATCCAAAATATTTATAGAAGATTTACCCATTTAAACTTATTTTTAATAATTCAGTTTGGGTGAAAGTGTGGCGTATTATAAAAAAACTAAAGTAAAGTAACTAAACTAAACTAAAGTAAACTAGCCAGAAAATATGATGTATATTCTTTCTTTATGTTTATTTGTACAGGTAGCCTATATAGACTCTAGCACTACCCAAATCAAATCCGAGTTTGCAGGGTTTTAGCCATAGTTTGCAGTCTTGTCTTCATATGACTAGAACAACATGATCGGAGCTGTTTTCTTGGTTGTGTTTGGTTGTACACATCCCATGTTAAAACAATCGTTCAAGACTATTACATTTATAAATGACCAACACATTTATAGACTAGTTGTCTTTGTAAAGAAATTATCACTTACAGTATGGAGCTTTGGAGCCGCTGTACAAACACTTTCAGTGTGATTTCTCTTGTGTGTCTGCAGCTGCAGTGCGTGCGAAACTCAAGCTTGCTGTGTGACTTATCTAATCTGTCACATATCATCGACTACAGCTATTTTTATGTAGTAGACGGTAACAGTGCACTGTCAAAATAAAAGGTGCCTGGAGAAACCTTTTGGGGTTCTTCACTTTGCCTCACCGGCAGAACAGTCTGTAGATCCTTTAGGCACCCTTTAAAGGAGTAGTTCACTTTAAAAAAAAAAAAAAAAAAAAAAAAAAAACTTTTGCTAATAATTACTCACCCCCATGTCATCCAAGATGTCCATGTCTTTCTTTCTTCAGTCGAAAAGAAATTAAGGTTTTTGATGAAAACATTTTAGGATTTTTCTACATAATGGACTTAAATGAGAACCAAACGGTTCAAGGTCCAAAAGACACTTTCAGTGCAAACTTCAAACTGTTCAAAGGGCTTTAAATGATTCCAGATGATGAATCCCGGTCTTATCAAGCAAAACTATATCGCTCATTTAAAAAAAAAAAAAAGTTTGAAGGTTTCTGAGTCAAGTCCTTTGTTTCGTTCGTTGGATGAACCAAATGACTTCGAAATAAGATTCGTTCATTTTGATGAACTAGTTCAAACAGGAGAGTCACACAGAAGAAAGCAAGGCGAGCATTTGAACTTATAAAACTGCATTTTTTTTTTATTTAATCGTTTCGCTTTGTCCTGAAAGTGTCTTTTAGACATTGAAATGTTTGGTTTCCATTGAAATTCATTATATGGAAAAAAATGCTGGAATGTTTTCATCAAAAAGCTTAACTTATTTTCGACTGAAGAAAGAATGACATGTATATCTTGGATGACATGGGGGTGAGTAAATTATCACCTCAGCATCAAGTTTTTTCTACTCCTTTAAAAGGGCCAGTTCTCTGAGGAACCACACAGGTGTCCTGAGGAACTCTTCTTTTAGGCGCTGTGTGGAACCGTTTTGGGTGCCTCCAGGAACCATTTTTTATGTTGTTACTATGATTACCATTAATTTCTATTATAATAAACAAACTGAACCAAATACAAAATAAGAACTGTTTATTACATATTTTAGATCAATTTGAATACTACTTCCATGGTCTTAATATCAGTGAATAGAATACACAAAACAATTGTATAATACATAAGCGAATAATCAACCATGTATATACAATAGAAAAGACATCTCAACAAAATGCATGGAAATGTTCCATGTGTTTCCATGCACTTCTAACCAGAAACCGTATTCCTTATGTCACAACAAGCAGAAAACATTTCCCATTATAACAAAGTTAAGGTGCAGTAAAATAAATTGTTGTTCTGTAAATTTTCAATGGTGAATTCCAGTCATTTCCATAAGAATCCACACGATCTGCAATTTCGTGTGTGGTCAAAAATGTAACTATGGCACCAAGATGGTCATTGGAAATTTCTGGATTTGACCAACAAAAAAGCTTTTTGAAGGTGACTTTATACATTACGTACTTTATACATTACGAAATTCACAAATGTGACCGCACCTTTATTGCAACATAAAGAACAATCAATATTAAAATCTTTACAAGGGACATGTGAGGTACTTAATGAGTTTGAAAATTGAAGTCACATTTTTTTTTTCGTTTGTCAAAAAAGACTAAACTTGAAGTTATAATTCAGATTTCAAATTTCTTGTATTCAAACTCAAGTATAAGAAAAATACAAACCTGTGATATTATTTTACTTTATTATTATGTAAAAATAACATGAATGAGATTTGAGAGCATGATGGATGATTTCCGGAGAATAATTAATTTACAAAAAAAAAAAAAAAAGAATACTGCAAGCAGCAATGGGCGGGCCCTCGCACCTGTCAGCGTGTCTGGGTGTGAGGCGGCCGCGTTGCATATTATGGAGATCAGCCGGTGCGACTGTGAATTTTCTACACACTTCATTTACGACATGATCCATGTGCCACAGAAATTCCGTACATGTCGGTCAAACGTGTGGCGGGGGCTGCTTCGTTAAAGGTCACTTCCTGTTGCCAGCAGGTGGCGGTATGACTGTGGGCTAATTTCGGCATGTACATATGTTCAGGGTGGGACTGTTGTATAACTTATAAAATTTTGCGCAGGTCTGAGAATGTACACTGAAGTTACAACAACTTCCTGTTTCATGGCGAATCGTCGATGCCACGGACGCCATTGACGAAAATGCGCAGATAGCACAACTTTTTTATCGTCAATGCCTTTAGAAGGCACAGCAGAAATGTGAAAATCGATCCAGACTAAATCCCTAGGAGGAGTACGTTAAAGTACGTAATGAGTAAATCATCCAAAAATAGCGGCCAAATTAGAAATGGTCGACCTCCTGATGAGTTTAGGGCATCGCTCGAAGAGAGTTTTCTGTGCGTCTGTACATGGTAGATGTACCACAAAAATTTTGTACATGTTGGTCAAACATGCGGCGGGGGCTGCTTCGTTAAAAGTCACTTCCTGTTGCCAGCAGGTGGCGCTATGACTGTGGGTGAATGTCGGCATGTAGATTTGTTCAGGGCGGGACTCTTGTCAAATGTGTAAAATTTCATGCAGATCTGGGCATTTATAGAGTTGGTTCTCACTGCGGAACATGAAATCCATGGGGAGGAGTTGGATGCAGATCCGAACTCCTTCCACCTTACATACACCTAAACCTACCCAACTCCGCCCCCTTATCCCTAAACCCAACCCTAATCCCTAAACCCAGGTCCTACTGCATTTACAGGCAAGTTACTACAACTTCCTGTTTCATGGCGAATCATCAACGCCACGGACACACCCATCAAAGAAAATGCGGAGATAGCACAACTTTACATTGTCAGTGCCTTTAGAAGGCACAGCAGAAATTTGAAGTCGATCCGACTAAATCCCTAGGAGGAGTTTGTTGAAGTACGGAGTTTGTAAATCGTCCCAAAATGGCAGCCAAATTCAAAATGGCGGACTTCCTGTCGAGATTGAGAGTATGGGTTCTTGAGGCTTTTTTGTGCGTCTTGATATGATGCATGTCCCCACCAAATTTTGTGCATGTAGGTTGAACGTGGACAAGGGGCTAATTTTCCCCAATTTTCTAGGTGGCGCTAGTGAGCCATTTTGCCACGCCCATCCGCAAAAGCCACAAAATACAACATTTTTCACCAGTCCTGACATGCGTGCCAAATTTGGTGAGTTTTTGAGCATGTTGCGGCCGCAAAAATGGCGCTTACTTTGCAGAAAAATAAATAATCCTAACAGTTTCAATAGGGTCCTCGCACCGTTACAGTGCTCGGGCCCTAGAAAAAACATAAGTACACAGTCAAACAATACAATTTCACACAGAAATGTTCATAGTAATAAAGTACCTGCATGTGGTGCAGGGAACTTACTGTAATTCAGTGTTGCCTGGGGAAACAAGAGAACAAAGCTGGGTAAACAAAAAGAACAAAGCTGATTATATCCTTTCAAAGCATAATATTTATTGGCCAGTAAAAGGCTTTAAAAGGGAATTTGAGAGAATGAGGGCACCTGTAGTAAATAAACAAAAACAGACCAAACTTATTAACACTTGTGTTATTCATAACAAACGCCAATGACAATAGCAGGCATCGGTTAAATTAGTAATATCAGCAATTTAAAGACACAGTTGTACACAATATGTTAAATTGAATGACTAAAAAAATCGAAGACAAGTCAATGATTTCCATTTGTTCATTAGATTAGTTAGCATCACGGCTAAAACCTTCATACCACATACTGTGCAATAAACGAGTGGTAAACACTGTAAAGACAAAGTAATGTATAATACATTTAGTTTATACATGTAAGTCTTTGAATATATAGTGAATAGATTGTATATATATTTGGCGAGTTTACAAAACTTGTCACAGAGAGCCGAACAAACAGCTGAAGCTTTGATGAGAGGAGCCGTCACTTTCAAATCCGATGATGATTAGTTGAGATTTGTTGTCCCCGAGCAGTGCTAGGATCACTGATGCGATGACAGCAGAGGAATATCAACAGTTTTGTGACAGAATAAAACTTTTCACATCCTGCTTCTTCTTCTTATGCTTCTCATTGTCATTATTATTTATGTTTGTTGTTGTCGTTTAAGGTTTAATCAATAAAATGTACTAACTAAATCTAAGCCTATGTATACTGAATCAAATCGAAATACAAAAATTGGATCCATTAATACTAACACTTTCATTTCTCTTCTCTTTTACTTGAAAGGATTAGTTCACTTTTGAAAAAACCTTTTGCTGATAATTTACTCACCCCATGTCATCCAAGATGTCCATGTCTTTCGTTCCTCAGTCGAAAAGAAATTAAGGTTTTTGATGAAAACATTCCAGGATTTTTCTCCATATAATGGACTTCCATGGGAACCAGACGGCCCAAGCTCCAAAAGATCGTTAATAACAGTTTCAGATCCAGCTTCAAATGTCTTTAAACGACACCAGACGATGAATAAGGTTCTTATCATGCGAAACGATGGGTTATTTCAAAACTTATTCCAAAAATGTAACTTTTCTATGGACATCTTGGATGACATGGGGCTGAGTAAATTATCAGCAAAAGTTTTTTTCAAAAGTGAACTAATCCTTTAAATCTGTAAAAAAATTTAAATAAATAAATAAATGAAAGCCGGTAGCACCACCACACTGAAAATGTAACCCTAAAATTATTTAAAATACTTTTATTATACAATTTTTTTTTTTTTTCTGAAAAGTAGCAGTTTTGGACACACAAGGTTTCCGCCCGAACAGCAACAATATGCAGAACTCATTTTAAAGTCTGTGAGGTTGATCAGTTCTGTTGTACAACAGGAGGTGATGGGAGATTCGAGGTGGACAGGAAGAACGGTCACGTTCGGACGACAGGCCTCCCCCTGCAGAGAGACAGAGAATACCTTCTAACAGTGGTGGCTGCCGACCGCCAGGGCAGCCGCAGTCCTCCCGCCGTAGTGTCCATCATCGCAGGTCCAAGAGCTCCTCAGTTTACCAACGTGTCTTATACAATTTCCATACCAGAAAACACACCAGAAGGACAACCGTAAGTAAAGCCATAACACACACACACACAAACCCACAACCAATCTCGTAAATGCAGCAAATCTTATTTCCATGTGTAATTCTAGCACGCCCTAAATGCATCTCCCACGCTGTGAGAACACTGCTTATCCATCAGGGTAACAAATAGAAACAGGATCATACTGCACTTACAGCCATCCCGCGCCCTCTGCTTCTCGCTGGAGCGTAGCTTGTGTGAGTCATCGTGTACTACATTATGCAAAATTCATGAAATAATGATCTTTGACTATGTCAGCTTACTGTGATATGCATTAAAGATGCATGAACATCAGAACTTTGTTCTGCTCGCATAGATAGCCCCCAAAAGGTTAACCAGGTAATGCATATGATAAAAGTAAAACTTTCTCTCACATATATGTGACAAATAGACCCTTAATTATTTTGTCTTTGTGCAGTCAGTGTTAATTGTGTAGCACTTTGATATTAGATGAGTCACTGTGAATTGACTTGCTTGATGCTGCTACAGGGAAGCATGATTAGCTCTGCCTAACAGAGATGTATTAACTCAGGCATTGCCTTGTAGAACATTATCCTAAGTACAATCCATGTGGAATAAGTGTCTTCTGGATCCATTTATGGCAGCTGCATGTCATTAAATATGCATTGCATGCTGCAGTATATTATTTTCCTCATTTACACCTGTGATTCCACTATATTGTTGCTTTCATTAAACTTGGCTCGGGAATGGGAGCCAAATCTTACTGAATATAGTTGGCTTCATCCATAACTATGCAAAAAATATGGTTAACTAACTAATGTTTGGATCAGTGTATTGCTCGTGCCACAAAAATGGGGTGACGTTAATCTTATTGCCAAACATTCTGATCTGCCAGACAGCTAAGGCAGACAAAGCTCTGCCAATGGGAATGGAGTTGTAATAACCACAATACCTGAAAGGGATTTCACATTTACCCTTGTTCGTCTGCCTGTCTACCGTTAAGCTTCTTTGGGATTACAAAAATACATTCATGTCAATCTTGACTGCTTGACTACGTGATTATCATAATTTTTCCTTTATTTCTATTTGGTCTGAATGGATCAAGATGAAAAGCTCCATAAATAAATTATATAATTTAACACAGTATTTTTTTTTTCTTTTCTTTTTTTTTTTTTGGAGAAATACATGTCGAGGAGAAGTAATTTCCTTCTTCAAGGTTTGAGTTAGATGAAGTCCCCCTGTAATTAATAATTGTGTGCCTTAAAACTCATCTTTTGATGACTAAAAATCAAGCATAGCGTCAGTTCTGACCGAATCTCGTTAGTTAAGCTCGCATCAGTTGACTCTCAGCTGATCCACGTCTATCTATCATATCTATACTTTAGGAATACGATGCCTATCACTGTATAAATAAGCTCCTTCAGTATTATCAACTGCTATTGTGTTTCCAGGGTTTCTGCGGGGTCTTAAAAAGTCTAAAATTCTGAACTTTAAATTTAAGGCCTTAAAAAGTCTTAAAAATGGCTAGATTTTCATCTTAGGTCTTAAATTTGATTTAGTCAGGTCTTAAAAAGATTTTACCCTCGTTCATTTGCCAAAACTCTGGCCGCAGAAAGTTATTACAAAGTAGCAAAAAAGTATTGAGTCGTAGCCTACAAAGTGGAGCTCTAGTGCAGGGGTTCAAACCAGTTCAAACACGCCGCTCGCGCGCTAGCATTAGCTTGTGGCTTGATACGAGATAGCTCGCCAAGAGGCCGTTCATACACCAGGTTTGCGCGCTCAAGTTCATTCAAATATAGCCATGTCGCATCCACAGCGAGATTGAAAAAATCTCACCATTTCAGATTCAGAATGCCGCAAACGAACCGAAGAACCAACCAATCAGCCCCTTCCGTAACAACATTGAAAGCTCAGTCAACATGAAGGATCACGGTGCACCAAAACACTACCGGTGTTTTTCTCTACTCCGTGAATAAATCTTGTAGCAGACCTAATGTTACAGCAAGCGTTTCTTGGTGGTGGAAATCCATTGGCTACTAAAATGTCTTTGTCGTTATGGAGAGCGCAGTGCATGGTTGCATAGCAAGGACAGACGCAACAGGAAAATCAGCCCAAATTTTACTATTAATAATAAAAGATAAGGGGATGTGAATGTCAGTGATTTATCATTTCTTGACTCAATCTTTTTATAAAACATCATTTAAAGGCTGAAATACGTGAGGTTTATCTGTTTATAAACCTATTTTTTGTGAAGACTTTATTTTAACTAGATAACCTGTTGCAAGACACTCCTTTAAAATCTGGCCTATTATTTTTAATGATATTTTAATGTTTATGTAAACAAAAAGTGCATATTCATGCTAATTTTATTTGCTGGGTTTAGACATACATTTGGCAAATTGATTTCATAATAATCATGAAATGAAATGTTCATGCCATTTCATCTCTGGGTATGATCAACTAAAATCAACTATAATTGTGTTTTTACACGTATAAAACGCAAAGTACAAATTTCACCTACACACATATAAAATATTTTCTTATTTAAATTTTTGGTAATGCGTTGTGTAGGTCTTAAATTTCAATGTTTATGGTCTTAAAATGTCTTAAAAATGTCTTAAATTTAACTTACTGAAACCTGCAGAAACCCTGGTTTCTCAGGAGCTAAATGCCCTCCCCATCCCCAGCTCCTCCTCTCGCCCAGTCAGGGTTTGGCATTCTGATTCCCTTTGAATCAGAATAAATTCTCGAATTATGTTCTTGTTAAAAAATCTAGAATTAATGAAATCTGCAATATATTCATGTTGGTTCTGTTCTGTTTACCCTAACATGGGTTATTGCTATTCTCCCTGCTCTCATCCATGCTGGGCTGCAACCAGAAGGAAACCATACCGCCAATCCAAATTGTATGCTAATTGTCAATCGTACTTGATAAAAGTGGTCCTGACAGTATTACATATTTAAACTGTTTTTCCAGTGAGAGAAAAAAAAACTTATTCATGTCTTAAAATTGCTTGACTGTAACTCTACACCCTCGCTCCATTTAGAATTTGCCAATTCATTACATATGCAAATGAGGCGCCTTCACTCACTCATACATGGTTGTCTACAAGTTGATGTTTCTGAATGGTAATGCGTTTTATGTATCTCTCTCTACAACGTCGGACTCATAACGGTAAATAATATGATTAGCCTTTTGCTTGACCATGTTAACAAACAGCTAATAATGTGCTTTTAATGTTACACCGCTGCCTTTGAAAAATATTCATCAGAAACGCTTTGAACAACTCAGAATGTCAGTGGAGAAAGGCTCATTGTTCATCATAACTTTCTAATATACATAATAAGTGTAATTCACCGGCTATATTGCTAAATGTAGGGGAGCGCGGGGCACAACCTAAGCACGGGGTTAATTGTAACACAGACTTTTTACATAGTTCAGTCAGGATCAAGCAGGTTGTCTTTCCGCTATTTTTCTCTTGCTGCCAGAAGACGGTCTCCGCAAATTCGGAAAGTTTTGATTATATTTCGTGAAGATACTGGACAAAGAGTGTTTTGACACCATGAAAGTAATTTTTTTCATCATAGGTTTTTTTTTGGTTTCTGAGTTGGGTGTATACGTTTCCAAATCTAACTTTATATTGCCTTAATCACTGTCTTGTTGGCTCAAACATAGCACCGTTTTGAAACATGTCAGCAATTCCTAGCGACTGTTAGCTAGGCTTAAAATATGTAATATACAGCGGGGTTATTTGTAACAAGTGTTACAACTAAGCCACCAAGTGTACAATGATAATCAAATGAAAACAGAGCCACACAACTTTTCAGGTTTGAGTATTTATTTATACATTTAACTTTGTTAGACTTTCACAAACAATGTTGGAATTTAAAATGTTTAAAATTTAGTGTACTATGAATGATAACTTGTTTATTTATTAAAAATATGGCCTGTTATTAATGCAATAAACCCTTTAAATTTTTATGTTAAGCTCATTTGTATTATTATTACTGTTATTATTATTATTATTAATAATATTTGTACATGCAGCTGCCACACACAAATCTAATTTAATTGCAATTACAATATTTTTAATTTTATTTATTATTATTTATTGCAAAACTATGCAGCCCTTTTCTGTCTCTATCCATGATATTGATCCACAACAGAAGGATGATTGGATGAGGGATGGATGTGTGGATATCTGTCTATAAAGATGCACAAATAATATCAAACTATACAAATAAAATAGTACTGAATTATGTGTGTTAAATACAAGTGTTACAACTAACCCCTCTATCTGTTACAATTAACCCTGTATATGGGGTAAGTTGTAACATTTGCACTTCTGTCACTTTCAGTGCAACTGTACGAAAATGGCAGGTCCTAGAAAAAAACTTTAAGTGGTCATTTGTAGCAGAGATGTGAATGTTGCTTGTGTAAAAAAATATTAATCTAACCTAATTATTTTTTAATTAATTGAGCCAAAACCAAAAAGCATTAGGTTGTGCCCCGCTCTCCCCTACCCAAATTTTCATATCAACAGAAAAATATACTGGGATAACCTCACTTCTCGTGAGACTCCCCTGCTTCGGAGCGGTCATAGTTAATGACATGCTAAAGCCCACCAGCACATTGATGGGATATACAAGTTAGTAAGTGGTAATGCACATGATTTGTCTTAAATCACATTAAAAACAACACATAGACAAAAAAAAAAATAAAACTTTTATATAAAATAGGCCTATGCCATATTATATAGGCTATTAGCTATTTTTAGGGATGAACCAGATACCATGCACCATGTGTACAGTTTTTGTGTTCAGACAAAGAAACACTGACAACAGAAAGTATAATTGGGATAAAAGAAAAGGCTCTCTAGTCTCTATGAAGTAAATGTGTCTAATTAGTGAAATATTAAACAAAATATAGTAACGCCTACAGGGGCAGACTGGCCATCTGTGTGATCTGGAGAATCAGAGAATGGCCAGTACACCAGGATGGCCGACGGGCCGGGCCACCACTCACCACACCCACAGTCACAGACATCCCAAGTCTCCCAGAAGTCTCCCGCATACCGACAGCGGCTCCCTGATGCCCGCAAATTAGTTAAAATCTCCAGGAATCTAGAGCAAGAAAGAGCATGCATGCGTAGCGCGCACAGTAGAGAGAGGGAGCGAGCTAGAGACCTTGTGTGTGTGTGTGCTGGTGTGCGTGTGTTTGCTAGTGTACGTGTGTGCCTCTTGAAGCGCATGTAGGACCCAACCAATCAATTTTCAGTCCGGGCGGCCTTTTATCTCTGCTACTCCTGAACTGAATTAATCAGATATTACTTTGCAAGTTTCTTGCTAGGGATGATGTTAGGAAGTGATATTCAGCTTGCTACATTTTTAATGATTACAGTAGTTAAACCAGCTAAACTTCAACATTTTAGCTGTAAAATGCCACATGCAAGAGCTAATATTAAGAAATATGTTGTGCTTTTACTTTTTAAAAATGTTTGTAATGTTACAGTTAATGCTTACAAACTTTGAAGATTTTGAATACAGAAGTTACATTTGTAATGGTGTAGCCTGTTTTCATTTAGATGTGTTATATTATTTGTGTAGTAGTAGCTAAGACTTAATTTAGTGTTTCTCAAACTTTTTCTGCCATTCCCCACTTTGAAGGTAGGGAAGGGTTCGAGCCCCACCTGTCCCCTTGCAATCGCCCACCAAAAATGTTTTATAAGGCTTTAAGTTAAAATGTATTTATCAACATGACATTATCAACATGACAAAAAAAAAGACAGTATATAAAAATAATAATGCAATTGTGTTTTTATTTTGCCTCTGATAACATCAAATTCATAAACTGAGAAAATAAAAGTGTGGACTAGTTTATTAGCTTTATTTTGTCACTTTGCAAACTGCATGCAAAAAGAACAAACAAAATTGAAAAAGAATAATAATAATCTCAGGGTTTTCCTGGCTCAAAACGAAGCGGAGGTGGTAAAATCCTAATAATGTTTGTATTTTAGATATTTTTATAATAATAATAATTTTCGAAAACTATCATAAAGCTACTGTGTTTCCCACAGTATTGTGTGTGTGGTGTGGACCTCTGCTGCACCCTGAGGGTCCAGGGGCATGCTCCCCCGGAAGAAAAGTTTGCACGTTTTAAAGATAAATTCATAAATCTTGTGCACTTTGAAAGTTCAAAATTAATTGATGAACTAATTTAGTGTCTAAAATGAGCCTGTTCTCTAGTAGGCTACACATATTTTTTTAAAAAGCAATTTTAAAGTTGGTCAAATACAGACTTATGTCTATGGAAGCGGCAATAATTATTATTTCCATTATAATTAGACATCAACACGTATTATTCTTATCAAACACACATCGTGTAAGTAACTCTCGAGTTTACTCTATGCTTCTTCCAGTTCACTGGGCCACTTACTTTCATGTATTTCAGGAGAAGTGGATAAACAGACGTTTGTTAAATCCAGATCCGATTCTCTAAAATGCGGCATAAACTAACGCCTCGCGCATAGCTCAACTAAGGTGTTAAACAACAATACACATCCACTTGATCATATTCGACAACAGGAATATCAGATATTTCCCGCTATAGCCAACAAATTTGTGAAATAAACACAGATAATCAGTCATTCAGCGCTATTGTGTCTGCGTGTGACCATACTGTCTATGGGTGTGACAAGCAATGACGCGTCACCATGGAAACCATAAAGGGAGACGATCTGAAAATAACGGGCACCTCTAAAAACTTTTAAACTTACGTGTGAAAAAGGTTAAGTAAGGTTAAGTTTTATGCTCGATAGAGGAACTAATAGAGTTGGGCACAAAATTACCACATTTTCTCCCATTTGTCGCGCCCACCTGTCATGTTTCTATTCCCCACCAGTGGGGCGCGCCTCACACTTTGAGAAACGCTGGATTAATTACTGCATGGATTAATTAAGATTATTAAGAAAAAAATTCATTTTAAGACAGCGTGGAATAGATTGTATTATATGCTGTTAGCTATAATTTGGATGGTATAGTATCAGGAGCCACAATTAAAGTCTTGTGACACTCATGCTAATTGGCAGCCGTTATTGTTGTTGTTGTCGAGTTTACGAGTTCCGATTGCTTTAGGATGTGCCTTGTCAAAGTCCAGGGACTTTTTTTCAGTCCCAGTCTGTCCCTAAACACCTATATAGTTGTGGTGCGTGAGCTGACAGTGGATTGAGCGCTGTGGCACAGTTGTGCGAGATTGTCGAAATCAATCCCTTTTTCACAGTAGAAAGCTTGTAGTTTCGGTCGAATATGTAAATGGCAAATAAGGTAAGAGGCATGCATTACTAACCTTAACTGACGGGAGAGAGCAACACATTCTCATCCTTTGGCATCATATAGGTGATGCCATGTGACATTTCGTCGAAATACTATGCACATGACACCCTTTAGCGTTAATATAACACACACTGTAATGGGTAGGTTTAGGTCTGGGGTAGGGTCTGCGTCTCATATTGACGCTAAAGGATGCCAGTCACATGTATGATGCCTTGGGTTCTGCATGTTATATTGACGCTAAAGGGTGCCGTGTGTAGTTTTCGACTAAATGTCATATGGCGTCACCTATATGACGCCAAAGGATGAGAACGGGCTCGAGAGAGAGGGTGGGAGGGACTTCTGTTGCTCTTGATTGCTGATCGTTCACTCAGTACAAATGCTTTATTTGGATTAAATCAATCATATTTATAACCAAAACATGAACTGATTAGGGCTGTCAACTTTAGTCGTTTAGTCGACTAATCAGTCGATGCCGTCTTGGTCGACTGAAATTCTTATTGGTTCGACCAGTCGCATTATTTTATTTTATTTTTTTTGCCAATAGAAATACATTTTCAATGATTTACTCCTTGATATTTATTCCTTTATAAAGCAGTTATTTATTACTGTATTCTAAATATTATTAGCCTATGTTTTATCCCCAACTTTAAATGCTTTAATTTAGGCTATTTCTTGTAACTGCGCCACAGTTTAGCGCACACACATAACACACTCGGGAACCGCACCTACTGGCTGCGCTGCTGCTCGCGCTCAGTAAGGGATGTACCGGTAGGTAATTTTGCTGTATTAATTCAGTTCACGCTACTTTAGTCGACAGAATGTCCAAGAAATCTAAATCTTTTGTCTGGCTACATTTTTGTGGAGGTAGGCGACGGTGGCGACCGCGTTGCTCCATTATGAGCGCGTGCCTGCATTTGAAATCGAACTTGAGCGCGCAAAAGACGTGAGCAGCTCTTTTAACGGCTTTATCATACTGACTCAATAGATTGTTTTCTTAATAGGTTTTTATTTGTACACTTGACTCATTTGAAAGTAGCCTAAATAATGTAACAAAACGAAATTAAACTTATATGCTATCTTACAACAGAGCCTAGATTTCAGATTGTTTTTTAGGCTATTTTGTCTGTTGTTTTAAAACGCCTAACAGATCGGCTGGACAAAAGTTAACCCATAGCTTTGTAAGTAAAGAAGAATACAGCCTGTAACGAGAGCTTTTGTTAGGATTTTTCATTATGTGGCAGATAGTGTTATATTATTTTGTAGCATGTGGTGTGATCAGGTGCGCGATTGTGACCGTCACTATAGACCAAGGACAGAGCTCCTCACTTGCAGTTAAAAAAATCACTTAATTTTCAAAGAATTGTATTATTATTATAGTTTTATTTATTTTCGATGTTTTTTCGTTGTTGTTTTATAAATGCTCTATGACAATTGTTTTAAAAATGTTCAATCAAAACATCCGTTTTTTTTTTTTTTTTTTAGTCGACTAATCGTCGCGCAGGACAAGACCTTGGTCGACTAAGGATTTCTTTGGTTGATTACAGCCCTAGAACTGATTTACATATAACGAGTGGGTTCCTACATTTTTACAGGACAATTTTGGGACTTTGGCTGGAGTGAGAATGAAAAGAATAAAATTTCAGTGCAGGGGCAGATAAATTTTGGTAACGCTTCCTTTTACAGTACAGTACTTACGGTGTACTTACAGTGTACTTACAGTGTACTTACCTAGAAAGTACTGGCTACATATAAGGTAAGTACATGGAACAGGGGTAGGTTTAGGGTAGGTTAAGGGTTAGTACTCAGTTATTACCCAGTAATAATAGTTACTAAAATAAGTACATAGTATTTACATGGGTAACTGGACTGTAAAAGGAAGCGATTATCGAATTTTTTGGTAACCCTAACCCTAATGTTAAAAAAATGTCAGACCTTGTTTACTTAGGATAACTCTTGATTTATGATTTATTCAACAACAACAACAAAAATAATGGAAACATTTATTTACTTTTTTTTCAAAATTTACAATTAATTTATTAATTGCACTATAAAACAATAAAGATAGAGGTGATTAAATAACAAATAACAAACATATAAATCAACAACATCTAAACAATATGAAATTTTAAAAACAAAAGGGACACATAATAGTTATTCCAACTTCCCCAGAGAACAACAACACACAAGTTTCACAAATTAGGCCTGTTTTATATATTCCACAGTGGCAGTTTGGGCTGCTTTGCTGCCTCTGCAAGAGGTTTGTATCTGAAGCAGGGTTTGATCTGTTCATGAACAATCCATTCGTCTGTCACAAATGAGTGGAAGACTCAGAAGGTAAAGTAATTACGTTCCCTTTAAATTATTTTTAACTGCATTATAATGATTTCTTATTTCAGAATATTATAAAGACTGTGTAGGTGGATGTGTTCAGTGAATTTGGCTGTTAAAAGTATAACATTTGAAGCCTTTTAAATGAACGAAATGACTTGAAAAAAAGATTTGTTAATTTTAATGAACAAGATCAAACAAGTGAGTCAGTAAAATGATCCGAACTTCCCTTCACAGGGTAACATTAAGTGACAGTCTGTGGTGTCAGTCTTGCTCAGGCCAATAATGTGAATATGAATATGTTCGCTCAGCATCCGTATTTGAGTGTGGCTGGGTCAACACAATCTGCACAACCTTTGATAATTTGGGGAATCTTAAAATGCTACTTGCCCATTTTAAACGTAATTTGTACCATGAGTGTATTTTTATTAAGCAATTAGCTAGCCCACATAATGCACGTCAGACAACGTTTGCAACTATCGTTGTAGTCTGTACTCGCGGCACACAGACTGATAAGGCAAATCTACGTCACTAGTGAGAAGGCACACTATTTTATTATCTGCTTACCTTGATTGTCAATGTCATCCAAACCGTCAAACATGCATCAGTGAGCTCCGACTCCGAACCTATGCTCTGAACTCTCTCTGAACTTTCACACGCAACTGACGTATCAGGTGCAAGGTTTTCAGCGAATCAGTGATCAGAGAATACTGCTGTGAGAATGTTGTAGGCAGATGTTACAGCTGTAGGCCTTAAACTCCTTTCCTGTCATTAATACGCTGTGGTCTAGTCATCAACAGAAACTTATCGGATTGAGAAGAGGAGAAAATGGATTTTGGCGTGTGTGAGAGAGCGTGAGATTGATGCTGAAAGTGTGAGTGTTAGCAAACCTGCAGGACATTTGCAAGTCAAGAAATTTCAGATGTGAGTCAATGAGCGGATATTGATATTGATATCAGTAATGTAAAACCTTTGTTGTAATGTCTTGAGACAACACATTTTGTATTTGTAAAGATTGTGGGATTATGCTTGTCTGTTCCTCACAAAAATAAGTTATTTAGATTCTGAAGACTTGGATTTCAGCGCACAAATAAAAAGTACTTACATGATACATTTTATGTTGTATTTTCTAAAACAAATTTTATAAGCATATTGATAACTTATTTTGTGTCCATCAGCAAACAAATATATATCTAAATCTATCTATCTATCTATCTATCTATCTATCTATCTATCTATCTATCTATCTATCTATCTATCTATCTATCTATCTATCTATCTATCTATCTATCTATCTATCTATCTATCTATCTATCTATCTATCTATCTATCTATCTATCTATCTATCTATCTATCTATCTATCTATCTATCTATCTATCTATCTATCTATCTATCTATCTATCTACATGATGAAAAGGATGAAACAAATATATATATATATCTATATCTAGGATGAAAAGAATGAAACAAATATATATCTATATCTATCTATCTATATCTATCTATCTATCTATCTATCTATCTATCTATCTATCTATCTATCTATCTATCTATCTATCTATCTATATTGATTTAAATTGATAGATATATATAGATATACAGTATATTTCTTTGCTGAAGGACACAAAATAAGTTATCAATATGCTTATAAAATTTG
Organism: Hybognathus amarus; assembly: GCA_030378365.1. Lineage (NCBI taxonomy): Eukaryota > Metazoa > Chordata > Actinopteri > Cypriniformes > Leuciscidae > Hybognathus > Hybognathus amarus. The sequence goes on from JAQIUQ010006539.1 coordinate 476,122, forward strand.
TTTTAGAAAATACAACAGAAATCATTTTTTCTATGATTTATAGTCATGGTTTATTGTGTTCTAGCACAAGCACACCTGGTGCAACTAATGAAGCCCTTGATTAGTTGCATCAGGTGTTCTTGAGACAACACCTGTTTTCTAGATTTGTCCTGTTGTGAGGGATTCTGTTCAGGGGGTTGAATAATTTTGAGACTGCAGAAGTCCTTAACAGTTGCATTTTCAGTTGAATTTAGGGAAATCACTTGTAATTGTTGTGTTGAGCTATTTCAATTACTTTTGTTTGATTTGTTAATTGCAAGCCTTTTGCAAATTGTTCCAATAAACCTGAGAGTTGAATAATTTCGATTACAACTATGTACGTTTTATTGTCAAAAGTAGTACATGTGGTTGAACCACATTTTTTGTAAAATACACATATAAACCCATGAAATGTACATTGAAATGTATTAGTATATGTATAAATGAACATTAGCCCACTAGATTAATCAATGCTTTTCATTAATTATAATTATCATTAAGAGTTACCATCAGCTATTATCATTTCTTGCTGCTAACTATGTTTTTAAATATTCATGAGTTTTTCCTTCATTTGATAATGCTTAAAATGTCATAAAATTGCATTGATACACTTTTAATTGCTCTGTTTTGCTTTCCTGGCCCCAGACGTCTGAGTTTTTGTCATGATTTGACCTAGTGATTAAACAATAAGAAATAAAGTGATAATAACAGTGATCAGTAAGGCAGATGCACCTTAGCATCAGCAGGAAACTGATTGTTCAACGCATTTTCATCCTTTATCGTCATATAGAACGCTATATGACAAAATGGCGCTATACTACCGAATGGCATCCGTTATCGTACTATAACACGTGCTGTGATGGTTAGGTTTAGGTGTGGGGTAGGGTAGGGTAGTCTCATATTACGCTAAAGGATTTATTGGATTTATTACGCCTTGGGTTCGCGTGTTATATTAACGATAAAGGATGCCATGTGCGTAGTATAGCGCCGTTTTTGCATATAGCGTTCTCATATGACGATAAAGTATGAGAAGGGGCTCAATTGTTCTGAGTGAGAGATATCTGGATATTGGAAATTAGGAGAAATTCCTTTCAATTTCCGCTTTCTTCTTCAGGTATCATTTTATTTGTATCCCTACGTATTTAATAACCAACATAAAATTGTATTATTTGATGCTTTGTTTTACAATTTACAGAACTGTGAATTGTCTGTTCGGCATTTACACACAATCAATGAGCCTGAGATGAATCTTTCCCTAATGACCATTTATCTTTACATTATTCCCTGAACAAACAATCCTCCATGTGCCTGCAGTCCTTTTCTCTGTGATATTAGCTAAATGTTGTTGAAGATATACTGCTTTCACCTTGGAAGTTGGTTTGATTGAAACGTATATTCCACAGATGTCCAAATTAGCTCAAAAGTCTTTGGTCCACTTCTAACTTTACCTTGGTAACCCATTCTTCTTTCTTTCCCAGTTGTTTGCTCACTTATAGAACATAATAACCAAGATTATAGTCAATCAGGTTGTCTCTTTCTCTCTTTGTCTTTTTTTCATCCAGCTTCTTAGTTACTCCAGCAGTGTCCTTCCAAAAACAGCCAGTAACTTACAGCCTGCTCATCAATCCCAGCAGTCTTTTCAGCATCCAGCCAGAGACTGGGGAGATTGGACTGACCCGTACTATAGACTATGAGAGCGACCAGCACCGCTACCTGCTGCTGGTGAGGGCAAGTGAGAACCAGGACAGTCTCAGTAGTGCTGCTGAGGTGAGTGCTGCAGGTGTACAGTCAGACTGGGATAGGGTCCAGATTTAAGATTATTACACACTCACACACTCTGCCAATTTTCTTAGAGCCCAAACAATCAACTTTCTTTAAATCCTAAAATGATTATGCTAGTGTGTTGTTTTGTTACTATGATGCTTAATTTTTTTTTTATTTGAGGTGTATAGATGGTGCTCTCTATGATAACATTTTGTCACACAACAACACATTCTCATCCCCAAGACGTCATCTAACTGACGCTTTTGACCATTCGTCAACATCCAACGTTTTAGGGTACCTTTTAACCGTCAGTTCAGATGACGATCCTAGGGTCGTCATCTAACTGACACTTTAGCGTCAGTTAAACGACGTGGGTAGGTTTAGGTCTAGGGTAGGGTTAGGATTAGATAGCGTCATCTAACTGACGTTAAAGGGTGCCATAAAACGTCGGATGTTGACGTATGGTCAAAAGCGTCAGTTGAGATGACGTCTTGGGATGAGAACGGGCTACACACAACAAACCAGAGAATAAAGTCTGTCTGGGGGTGCAGAAGAAACTTTTTTTATTTTTTTTATTCAAAGTAATTGCTCTGTTTTTAAATGTATTTTTATTTATATAATAGACTGGTGCTGATATAAATCCAGTTCTGCTTAGAGTGTGAGTTCACTACTAAATGATTCATTATCTCTTGGTACACAAGACTAACTTTATTTCTTTTCAGAATAAAATGTAATGGGTAATGTATGGGATTTTTGATGTTAGTAGAAATATAACCTTTATTCAATATTTAATTTATTTCACAGTCTCAATAGGTGGCTCTAGGTGGTTGTATAGCAACAAGACAATCAATTATAAAAAATAAAAAGCAGTAAAACAAATGTATGGGGAAACGAATAAATATGCCATAATAATGGTTTAGATTTTAACTGATTTTAACTTTATAACAGAGTAGGAAAGTAAATGCTTCACGTCATTCACTCATCCACAGAAATATTTTATAAGTGCATGATTTCAGAGATTTGTACGCTTTTAGCTCTCCATACAGTCATTTTTTATTTATGTAAAAATTGTATGTGCTCTAAAAGATAGCTAGCAATCTTGCTAGCTTGACAGACAGTTAATCAATTTTATTTTGGATCTGGGGTCATAGCTACTAGTGAACATGAATTACTGTAAATCTCTGAAAAAAAATGCATGTAAGACCAACATAATTCCCATAAATGTTGTCCCAACTAGCCAAATACAGTTGTCTAAAAAACAACTGCCAGCATTGAATAAATTATGCGGTTTGTGTGTTATATAATTTTATTGTTTTACTACTCACTGGCTTTATTTATGTTTTTTGATTGTTGTTTCTTTTTATTTATTTTTTTATCATAACTGTTAGCTGTTATTTGGTGATGTTAAGAGTCCATCATCAAAGAAAGAAAGAAAGAAAGAAAGAAAGAAAGAAAGAAAGAAAGAAAGAAAGAAAGAAAGAAAGAAGAAAGAAGAAAGAAAGAAAGAAAGAAAGAAAGAAAGAAAGAAAGAAAGAAAGAAAGAAAGAAAGAAAGAAAGAAAGAAAGAAAGAAGAAAGAAAGAAAAAGAAAAGAAAAGAAAGAAAGAAAGAAAGAAAGAAAGAAAGAAAGAAAGAAAGAAAGAAAAGAAAGAAAGAGAGATAGAAGAAGTATAAACTAACGACGTGGGTAGGTTTAGGTCTAGGGTAGGGTTAGGATTAGATAGCGTCATCTAACTGACGTTAAAGGGTGCCATAAAACGTCGGATGTTGACGTATGGTTAAAAGCGTCAGTTAGATGACGTCTTGGGATGAGAACGGGCTACACACAACAAACCAGAGAATAAAGTCTGTCTGGGGGTGCAGAAGAAACTTTTTTTATTTTTTTTATTCAAAGTAATTGCTCTGTTTTTAAATGTAGTTTTATTTATATAATAGACTGGTGCTGATATAAATCCAGTTCTGCTTAGAGTGTGAGTTCACTACTAAATGATTCATTATCTCTTGGTACACAAGACTAACTTTATTTCTTTCAGAATAAAATGTAATGGGTAATGTATGGGATTTTTGATGTTAGTAGAAATATAACCTTTATTCAATATTTAATTTATTTCACAGTCTCAATAGGTGGCTCTAGGTGGTTGTATAGCAACAAGACAATCAATTATAAAAAAATAAAAAGCAGTAAAACAAATGTATGGGGAAACGAATAAATATGCCATAATAATGGTTTAGATTTTAACTGATTTTAACTTTATAACTAGAGTAGGAAAGTAAATGATTCACGTCATTCACTCATCCACAGAAATATTTTATAAGTGCATGATTTCAGAGATTTGTACACTTTTAGCTCTCCATACAGTCATTTTTTATTTATGTAAAAATTGTATGTGCTCTAAAAGATAGCTAGCAATCTTGCTAGCTTGACAGACAGTTAATCAATTTTATTTTGGATCTGGGGTCATAGCTACTAGTGAACATGAATTACTGTAAATCTCTGAAAAAAATGCATGTAAGACCAACATAATTCCCATAAATGTTGTCCCAACTAGCCAAATACAGTTGTCTAAAAAACAACTGCCAGCATTGAATAAATTATTCGGTTTGTGTGTTATATAATTTTATTGTTTTACTACTCACTGGCTTTATTTATGTTTTTTTGATTGTTGTTTCTTTTTATTTATTTTTTTATCATAACTGTTAGCTGTTATTTGGTGATGTTAAGAGTCCATCATCAAAGAAAGAAGAAAGAAAGAAAGAAAGAAAGAAAGAAAGAAAGAAAGAAAGAAAGAAAGAAAGAAAGAAAGAAAGAAAGAAAGAAAGAAAGAAAGAAAGAAAGAACGAAAGAACGAACGAAAGAAAAAAAGAAAGAAAAGAAAGAAAGAAAGAAAGAAAGAAAGAAAGAAAGAAAGAAAGAAAGAAAGAAAGAAAGAAAGAAAGAAAGAAAGAAAGAAAGAAAGAAAGAAAGAAAGAAAGAAAGAAAGAAAGAAAGAAAGAAAGAAAGAAAGAAAGAACGAACGACGAATCGAATGAATCAGAGTAAACGAATCGAAATCAAGAATCAAAGAATCAAGAATCAAATAATCAAATCAAACAACGAATAAAGAATCAAGAATCAACGAAGAAAGAAAGAAAATTAAATGGATGGATGGATGGATGGATGGATGGATGGATCGAACGAACGAATCGAATGAAGGCGAGGTTGTGGCACTGTGGGAAATGTAAGGGCAAAATTTAGCTGAAATCAAAGAGATACCCAGCAGTCCTATTCATGCATCATACAGTATAATCTCCTGGAGGATGTAGTCTAGCCTCATTACGACTTGATTTGGCTGCTCAGTGATCCATACATCTGTCCTTTCCTGAGGCAGGTCAGCCAAAATCCCAGCTAATAGCTAATAGCTTGGGAATGTTACAAAACACTGCATGGCACAGTGTGCCTAACTGCAGATGGGGAGCAAGAGGGCATGTAGAAGCAAAAATAGCTCTATCAATCAATCAGTCTGTCTGTCTGTCTGTCTTTTGTTTTATGATATCTGCTATATAAATATTGCCTTAAAATATTTGTGTAGAACAAAACTTGCTTCCATGCTATAGTGATGCTATATGTGAGTGAATTGTTTTTTGAGTCTGTTTATTTCACTGAATCAGTCAGTTCACAAGACAGATTCATTAGTGAGTTGATCTGAATTTACAGTTTTTCTCTGTTCGCTTTGGTGCATTTCTCACATCCCTATTTACATTTGCTCAATAGTTAATGCAGTTCTCAAAACAATTAGTACAAACTGCAAAACCCAGTCGATAACTTCCCATTCCACCACATCCCAAAGATGCTCTATTGGGTTGAGATCTGGTGACTGTGGGGGCTATTTTAGTTCAGTGAACTCATTGTCATGTTCAAGAAACCAATTTGAAATGATTCAAGCTTTGTGACATGGTGCATTATCCTGCTGGAAGTAGCCATCAGAGGATGGGTACATGGTGGCCATAAAGGGATGGCACATGGTCAGAAACAATGCTCAGGTAGGCCGTGGCATTTAAACGATGCCCAATTGGCACTAAGGGGCCTAAAGTGTGCCAAGAAAACATCCCCCACACCATTACACCACCAGCAGCCTGCACAACAAGGCATGATGGATCCATGTTCTCATTCTGTTTACGCCAAATTCTGACTCTACCATCTGAATGTCTCAACAGAAATCGAGACTCATCAGACCAGGCAACATTTTTACAGTCTTCAACTGTCTAATTTTGGTGAACTCTAGCAAATTGTAGCCTCTTTTTTCCTATTTGTTGTGGAGATGAGTGGTACCCCGGTGGGGTCTTCTGCTGTTGTAGCCCATCTACCTCAAGGTTGTGCGTGTTGTGGCTTCACAAATGCTTTGCTGCATACCTCGGTTGTAAAGAGTGGTTATTTCAGTCAAAGTTGCTCTTCTATCAGCTTGAATCAGTCGGCCCATTCTCCTCTGACCTCTAGCATCAACAAGGCATTTTGGCCCACAGGATTGCTGCATACTGGATGTTTTACCCTTTTCACACCATTATTTGTGAACCTTAGAAATGGTTGCGCATGAAAATCCCCGTACCTGAGCAGATTGTGAAATTCTAGACCAGCCAAAATCACAGTACATATTGGAACTGAAAATACAACATACATAGTACTGTAAGTCATTCATACACATCCCTTCTCATCAGTGAAAGCTAAGGCTCACCTGAGAGAAATTGTTCAATTTAGGATAAAAAAAAAGATTGACAACTAGTACAACATTTGTGTATGTGATGACTCAAACAATAAAATGAGGGGTATGAGTATGACTATTCAGCATTCACAAGTATAGTTAATTTTGACTGACATGATATAAGCAAATGATAATGTTATAAAACAGCAGAAAGTTGTATGAAAGCAATTGATGCATGTCCAAAAGCATTTGCAATTTGTTGGAAGGAATGAGTAACTGCTACTATGATGTGCACAAATGACTAAATGTTGTGGAGGTTGAACTAACTGTTGTGTAAATGTAAATAGTGATGTGAGAAATGCACCAAAGCAGCTGAGAAAAACTGTAAATAATGTAAATTGTGTGGTCGGTAAGATGGTTTTGAAAGTTTCTTCTCAACAAGAATGCATTTATTTTATCATATTGGTATTTATATCATATCTATTTTGTGAAATATTAAAATTAGGTGAACTGCTTTCTACTTTAATATTTAATTCATGCCTGTGATGGTTAATTTTCAGCATCATTAGTCTTCAGTGACACATCCTTCAGAAATCATTCTAATATGCTGATTTCTTGCTTCACTACATCAGCCATATCAGGTCTCTTTTCTGATACAGTGCATTTGGTTATCATTAGTTTTACTAACTAAGGGAAAAAACTAGCATTGTATTTTATTCCCTTATAAAATAGGGGTCTGGACAGTTACTGAGATCCAAAAACTTTCCCTCTGGGTTCCTTCTGTCTTGTTCTTTTTGATTCAGTCTTTTATGGAGGCATTTCATTTTATGTGAGTTTTGGGCTATGGTCTCTGTTATAGTTAGGATATACGAGTAACATTGTAGACTGTGAACTGTTGTCACAATTTTGACCATTTCTGACTAGATGTCTATTTCCAGACTCTGAAATTGAAGTGAATAGGTTATTAAAGTCACTTAGCAACTGCCAGGAAGCTTTAGCAACAGTGTCAGGGGAAAAGCACTCAAACAGTGTTTTTCCTCCTCCAGACAGCAACTTTCAGCTTAATTCGGGTCTTATGGGAGGCATTAGGTGCCTCTTTCAGCTTCTCTGTTGCTTTTGGTACAAATTGAGAAAGAGCTATGGCATGCCCATGTGATATTGTAGGACATTTGTCTTTTTGTGTTTTGATTCTTCACTACTTCAAAACTGCATTTTCAGGCACAGATGCTTGCCTATGTATGAACATAACTACTTGACACCAAATAATCTGCAGTGAGAAAGTGCCAAGATTAAACATAATGGTTATAAAGAGTGGTTGTATATGGCCTTTTATGCTTGTTAAAAAATAGCTTTTTTTGGCAAGGCGTTTTTGAAACAGTCGCCCTCTTGACTCTATGAAACACTGGGGACAAGTCACAGTGATGTGCTAACTTTTTCCCCGATGGTAATTCATAAATCAAGATTTTATGATCTGCCCAATTATTCTGTTAACAATTCTCAACTTTCTATTTTTGTGCCTCCCATCTTCCTTTTCACTTGTTTCTCACAGGTGCGAGTGATCATCACAGATGAGAATGACTGTGTTCCAGAGTTCATGCAATCCATTTATAGCAAAGATGGTGTCCCTGAGACAGTCACGACCGCAACGTCGTTGCTTCAGGGTAAGTCTGTGGTCTGCACATTAATGTACCATAGCTGTTACCTAGAGGTCGTTGTATAACAACACTGGAATAGTAGCCAGTGTTCATTTTTACACAGATATCATTTAGGTCATACGTTGTGTTTTGTTAAAACAAATCTGGTCAGACTTTATTTGAAGGTGTCTGTGTTACAGTGTTATTATACGTTTAAGTACAGAGTAATAATAATTAACTACATGCATTTACTACAGGATAAGGGTTAGGATGAGGATTTGGTTTAGGGTTAGTTGCCTGAGAGCTAGACGAGACGAGATTTTTGCACAATATTTTGTAGAAATCCTCAATGACAAAGTTCAAAGTGCATTTTGTTTTACCTAATAATCTTCTAGTGAATGTCATTTCAGCTCTACTTTAAGTATGATTTATCTAATGCCAGGGCTGTAGTACTCGAGTTCCGGTCTTGGACTTCGAGTCCGAACTCGAGACCGTTTTTCTATGGTCTCGGACTTGTTCTGGACTCGCCTCTATTTGGACTTGGACTGGTCTTGCCAAATATGGCTTTTGGTCTCGAACCGAGTCCAACATTTTTGTATGCGTGTTCATTTATTACTAGCGTATCAGGGTAACGTTAACTTAGAAAATGCCCAAATTAACCGACCAAATGCTCACTACAACGGAGCGTCGTTCTCGTGCTGTTACTATAGTTACTGGGTGTTGCGCACAATTCTAATGATTCCCGCAGGTCTCCCATTTATAATGTGGGATATTCCCGCAATCGTAATCCACACAGAATATAAAATCAGATCATTCTTTTAATAACTATCTGCCAGACGCAATTTCACAAACCGCGTGAGTGTTCAGCGTTGTCCGCGTCTTCTCTTCTCTCATGTGTTGTGGAAGGCACATCAAGCGCTGCCGCAATAATACACACTCGCGTTTAGGAGTCGGGACATGACAGAATATTCACTTGCATTCGAGCCAGTAGTGCATCGTGAATAAAGCTTAACATTTGCACGTCTTTTTAAGTCTTACCAATTTAACATTCAAGTAATTTTAAACTATCAGTCCTTGTGCGCTCTCTGGGATGACTATGCGCACATTCATTGAAAAATCCGCCTCAAGAACAGCTGGCCAGTAACAAAAGTTATTTTTCACGGATTAGCTATATTGCTTTAACACTCAAATCGTTTCAATTACGGTCTTCGTGAGTATACTGGTCTAAACATAGTCGGTTTTGTCTTTAATAAGCATAAAACGCATGCCAGTATGAACAGAGAATCTATGCTCTTAGCTCTTAAAGTGACAGAAACCATATGTGTCGTTCATTAATTTTGTCGTCAAAACAAGAAAAAGAGAGCTGTAAGTTAAAGGAATCAGGATTAGCCTATGTGTTTAATTTATTCAGGACTAAAATACTATCCAGTGTTATTTTCCATTTGATTACTTTATTCAGTTTCTGTCTATGAAGACTAGTGTAGACCTATTCAAAAACATTTCTCTTTATTTGTCTTTATTTGTATCTTTATTGTATTTATTTGTGTAACTTTTTTTCAATTTAATTGACTATTTAAATCAAGCCTTGTGTTGTGTAAATTCTTAACAACATTACCCCATTGTAAAAAAAATGCAATGAGCACAAACATTTAAGCAACATAAATTTAAAAATTTTGTTTGGCAAAAATGAAATTCAGGCCCTGAAGACTTTTTTTCCTGTCCTGGACTCGGTCTTGACTCTGGACTCGAACCTTTTTCGGACTCGTTCTTGACTTGGACTCAAACCTCTTTGGACTCGAGTCTTGACTCTGGACTCAACTAGTCCTGGTCTTGGACTTGTCTTAGACTCAACAAAGGTGGTCTTGACTACAGCCCTATCTAATGCATTGAAAGACAACAATATACAAGCACTGTAAAAAGTTTTGCCACTGAACTCAACTGTGTCCACTTTCAAATATTCATTATCAGGATAAACCCATCGAGAACTGACTGAGAACTTTACATGAGTCAATTCAGACCTTACTGTTCATTTATGAGCTCCCAGAACTTCTGATTGAGTCTGTGTGACCTCATAATTGAACTCCTTTCCACAAATTGAAAATATAAATAAATAACTTATTAAGTGCAAACAATAAGTTCAGGTGCAACCATATTGTAGTGCATACTCTTTATAATTTTGAAATTGCTGTTTTATTTTTACACTCGGCAGTTATGGGGTTAAGGCGGTGAGTTCGGGGAGTGAGTGAGTTAGACTGGTGCGTTTGCTTTAGCCTACAGCTGTCATTGCGTTCCGATTAAAAGTTCAGGAGCCTTCCTTGTCTGTCTTTCTTCAGACGTTACAGTACTCTCTCAATATTTGTGCAAACATAGACCAGAGCCACAACTACACCTTTCAGAGATTGATTTGATACTGGGAGACAGTCCATTGAATGTAGCCTAATTCGCGCGCATCAGGGAGTTCAGGTTTTACTTTCGCTTTGGGATTCGCAGACCGTGTGTAAGATGCAGAGGTGCTGAGCGCACATTCTACAATCAGATGCAATTAGGCTCTGTTGCGCAATCGAATCCTCCACCATCATCACGTGAGCAGTGAAGGCGTAATTCCTGCTGTTCTGTGTGTGAAACTCGATGTTGGATTAGCAGAAGCAGAGCAGACGTCAATAGTTTTTATTTTTTATAAAAACAGTAAAACAACAGTGGAGGTGGTGATGCGTGCCACCATAATGTAATGTGAATATAGGGTGGCTTATTCCAGGGCTATGGAGCGAATTATGTGCTAAAATTAAAAAAAATAAAATAAAAAAAATAAATCCTGCATTTTGCTAACAAACTCAATCTGCTTTGCAAAGGAAAATCGACTCACAAACAAACTTAGATCTGCTTTGCAAAGGAAAACTTGACTGCAAACAAACAGAAAGCAATTTGCAAAACAAAGGTCAATTTAGCGAAAATGCAGTGGAGTAACCAATATTGTGTTTTACAAATACAAATAAATAAGTTTAACATTGTTGAGGACAAAATGCCACAAGGTAATTAGATCTGTGATTTTACACAGATATGAGACAAAATATGAGAACGACAGATTCGTTCAGTAGACATAATCACTAATTTAGTCAATACATTTCAGCATGCTAGATTGCCTCTTATTTAACAAATAAATGCACTGCTAGTTAACTGGATATGTTTTATTTATTTGTATTGGTACATCCGTGCCGTGAGATGTACCAAGTGCTGGGGACAATATCAACCCTGGCAAAAGTGGTGGGGAAATTTGCAAATAATAATAATTATAATTATCATAATAATTATTATTATTATTATTATTAATAGTAATAAAAAAAGGTGTTTCACGGCTGTGCCCCCCTGCTGATGACCCAATGTCCCTCCAGTAGATCTGCTCCGACGCCGAAATTTCACTGTAAATCTTGTCACATTTTAGTCTCGCGAGACGAGATCTCGTCACACCCCTGGCAAATAACATACCAAATATTCATGTTAGCATTTAACAAATGCTTTGTGAAAACTGAAATAATATTGTGAGTTTTAGTGCATTGTTGCTGCAAGAGCTTATTCACAATGTGACTTACACGTTTCTGACTAGTGAGTAACTTTAACATTGTTTTGTGCAGTTGCATGCTGTAATATCATGTTTGACTTTTATCCAGAAAGGATACTTTTAAATTGATCAAAAGTGACATGTATACTGTTAAAAAATTATATTTCAAATAAATGCTATTGCTATTCCTTAAAAGATTTTCAAAATTATCATTAGAAATGTTTATTGAGCAATAAATCACCATATTAGAATGATTTCTAAAGGATCACGTGACAGTGAAGTTTTAAGTAATTATGCTGAAAATTCAGCTTTGACATCACAGGAATAAATTACATTTTAAAATATAAAAAGTACTAGAAAACTGTTTTAAATGTTAATATTTTTTTCACAATATTTCTTTATATAACTGTATTTGTGATTAAATACATGTAGCCTTTGTGACCATGAGAGACTTTAAAAAATATAAAAAAATCCTACCATCCCTGAACTTTTGAACGGTAGTTCAAAACAGTAGTTGAAACGGCAGTTGAAATAAAAGCTTTCCATTTCAGATAAAAGCTGTTCTTTTGAACTTTCTATTCATCAAAGAATCTTGAAATAAAAAGGTAAAAAACTGTTTTCAACATGGATAATAATCATACATGTTTTTGGAGCATAAAATCATCATATTAAAGTGATTTGTGAAGGATCATGCGACACTGAAGACTGGAGTAATGATGCTGAAAATTCAGCTTTTTTTCAGAGGAATAAATTACATTTTAATAGTATATTAACATAAAAAAGTCATTTTAAATTGTCATAATATTTCACAATATTACTGTGTTTTTTGTGTATTTTTTATCAAAAAATTGCAGCCTTGGTGAGCAGAAGATACTTCTTTTAAAAACATAAAAAATCTTACCGACCCTAAACTTTTGACCGGTAGTATATATATACGTTTTAGTCAATAATGTTTTCATTGAAACATCAATTGCCACCATTATGTATTTTTCCCCCACATGTGATTCATCAATCAGATTAGAGCTTTCCAGAGTGAAAAATTGTTTTCCAGTTTTGCATTCAATCGGGAGAATCCATGGACAGGCTTTAGACGGCCCGTGGTCATGCAATTTGAGACTAGTATGGCCCAATGAAGAAAGTCTTTTTCTCACAATGAGACGAGAAGATGACACATTCGTCCTCTATCATTATGTTTAACACCACCTTTGAAGCACTTCTCCCCTGATGTGCCCTTTCATGTGTCTAAATTGCACATTGAACCTGGAGTCTTTGTACTAACTCCTGAGAGTGCACTTGTAACACACAGAATGGAAAACACATGCCCTCAGCTATGATAAGAAGAGCTTTCATATTCTCATTAAATTTTAGACAACCAAAGCTGCTTTTAAAGCAACTCAGAAATGTGATGGACAAAACAACAACTGCTGAACAATAGACCGACTGCATATGCAGACACAATGGCAAACAAAAGAGAACAAAACAAACGGAGACTGGAAAGTTATCGAGATTAAAAAAGCGCTGCTGGTCTGGAGAATAACAGGACTTGGCAGACATTTTGAGGGCTTAACACAGAGACTCCTGGCAGGATGGAAAAGGTGATGTGGTGAGGTGTACAGCAGATGTGCTGATTAGCAGGTGCATGCTAACCAACATCTGCACACTCGTCTGTGTGTGCTTCATAACAATTATCTCTACCCAGCATGAAATATCATGCTTGCTCCAGTCAAACCTATTCAGAAGAACAGAAGAAGGGCTACTTTGCAAGAATAATTTGTAACATGTGGCGTCTAATCAAGCATTTATAATGTATGAGGTGGACAATTTATTATTTAAACATCTGTGGGAACAGTCTTTTTCGTAATGGCTTAGGTTTGCTGGATTTTATTGCTGGAGGTCCACTTCAGTTTCATGTACAGCAGAATATTAGAATTTAGCCGATATATCATTATGGAATTATCCTGTTTAATTTCCTGTCTTTATTTTACTTCTCCCATGATGGAATTCATGGACCTCACTGCAGTAGATGGATTTGAATGAGGTAGAAGGGGATTGGGATACTGCCACAAGGACTTGATAGGTGCGATCAGGAGGATCTGATTAAGCACACACTCAATAAGCACAGTTCAAGAGGACTTGAAGGAGGATTAACCATAAACGTCATCTGTAAAAGTGCCCAAGCTAGTTAACTGGTTGATAAAAGCTGAATAACTGAATTGATAATTAAATATTGTTCACAAAATCAAAATAGTGTTTAATAGTGCTCTTTTTGTACTGTAATATTTCAGAAGCTCAGGTTTTCACAACTATGGACGGTTTTCACTTGTTGATACATATTTGATTTAATTTTGCACTCCTCATGCACTCATCAAAAAATCAATTGCTTCCGTCAGTTATAAAGAAAAGCTCAAGAATTAGCTTACTGGCTTGCACTAACTTTGCAACTACATGTCAACTAACTCTCATTGGACTTGGGGTTAAGGTTAGTAGAATAACACGTAGTTGAAAAAAAATGTTGATAGTCAGTAGAATGTCTGTTGAAGGACCATCAAATAAAGTGTTTGCAGATATTAACAGTCTACTAATACTATAAGTAACTTTGCAACGACGTGTCAACTAACTCTCATTAGTAGACTGCTACGTTTAGGTGTTAGGGCTGCACGATATTAGAAAAAAAACGTACATTGTGATGTTTTGTTTTTATGCGATATATTATTGCGATATAAAAACAATTTCACCAGATGCCTTGAATAGCTCTATATGAAAAGAAATAGTCATTCTATAATAATTGGTGTGATTTTGTAGAGGAGTGATTCTGCATATAAAATTATAAACAAATTATAGCAAAGATAAAACAATAGAAGGAAGATAAAAATAAAATAAACAGTGCTTTATGTTTTTTAGGTAAATCTAACAGTATTCTAGCCTGGTAATACCAGACTCTGCTACTTCACTTTGCTTCGTAGACAGAGTCTGGAATGGCATAATAGAGAAGTATTTTCTCTCTCGCTAGGGGGCGCTTCTCTGAAGTTTAAAATCATTACCCGTAAGCCAGTCAGATAAGTTAATTTATGACCTATGTTATGCGCCGACACAGCCGCATCGAACCACAGACATTATACATTGAACTCAAATCTATGATCGAACTTCCACTGTAAACAGGGAGCGGCGCTTTTGTAAGGGCTGCAAAATGTGTGCCAACCAGGAATGAACAATTCACAAACTAGGTTATATGATTTGCTGAGCTGCGGCCGCCCCGCAGCGTCGGTGTGCCCTGCTCTCACGAGTCATTCCGCCACCCCCACAGCACCGCAAGTGCGAGCCCGAGCCCCCTGCTCTCGCGAGTCAAGACTGGTTAATAGGAAGTTAATTTTACTGACTCTCTGAGTCATTCGAGTCATTTTGTTTATTTAAGTGGCTTTAAATGTTATAATTTTAACAGCCAAATTCCCCGATCACATCCACCTACGCAATGTTGATCATATTCTGAATTAAGAAATCATAATGCAGTAAAAAATGATTTATAGGGAACATAATCACTTTACCTTCCGAGTCTTACCTTCATTTGTCATGTGACATACGCAATGAACAGATCGTTCTTGAATCACATATCTGGGACCAATGCAGCAGGATGTCGAAACGAAATATGGTGGATTGTTGTTATTATTATGATAATAGTAATAGGATTATAAGAGCGCGCCAGGCGCGTTCACAGCCGAGGAGACCGAAGTTCTTTCATGGCCGTAAAAGACAGAGAACTGACGTTGAATGTGGGTAAGTTATGTCCTTATGGTTATGCATATAGTTATGGCCAAACAGGTCTGATCCGTCATTACTACAATTAGCCAGAAAAATTGGTTAGCCTAAATGTGAAAGCTTGAAGTGTTAATATTTTTCCTTGTTATAATGTATGATTTGCAAAAATAAAAATGGCTGCATCTGTGTTGATGAGAGAATAAAAGTGTATGCGCATTGTGCAAGCTACATAATGGCCAAGCATGAGCGGCAGAAGGGCACGTGCCGGTCCCCGGCTTGCCAGTTTGAAAAACACCGGAATGTTCTCCATAACAGGGCGATTGCATCCCGTGTCTTGTTTCCCATTTCTGCGGTTGTTTCGGTTTTTCGATTTCTCTAACCTACAATGTAAAACTTGGCGCTTAGCGTCTACGTCACAGCTCTTAGCCCGCCGGCTGTTTTCAGGCCGGTGGAAAATTGAAAGATAGGCTGCTATCTCAGACTCACTACAGGAGCGAAATGAAATTAGCGGAAGTAGGAAGTCTGACGGAGTCAGGCTAACAGTATTCAAGCACAACAACTGAATAATCAAATGTAAAAACAACACTCTTCACTGTCTAAATGATATATAACTAATATAATTAATTGATACAATTTGTCTTTGTTAAAGCTACAAGTCATTTTCTCTTTTGTTGTTTGATCACCATTGGTGACACAAGAACTGCATCTGCGTTAGGCTGCTGTTCCTTTCGGATGAATGAATTTGTTTTCTTTTTTAGTTTACAACACATAACCGACTGTGTTCACAAGGATAATCGCCGAGACAGGCATTTTGACTTCATTTTGCGTGCACGTGTCTGTTTTAGCTCAAAAGAAAGAGAACCGAATTGGGTATTCACGTGCTGTCCCCTCGGCTATGTGTGTGCGCACAGAAAACGGCGTGCGAGTCCTCTTGCGCTTGATGCCTGATTTGACTTAAAAACACATACAAATGAAAAACTTTCTTCTCTGATGGTTAAACTTTGGAAATAATCCACAAATCACATGCTTTCTGAACCGGGGAGCAGCTGGCCTGTACTGATCACCGATCAACTACAATCCCTATACATGACATTGCGATATCAATGCTAAAGCGATACGTTGTGCAGCCCTAGTTCGGGTTAGTAGTAACCAATAGTTGCAAAGTTGCTTATACTCGGTAGAATGTCTGTTGGTGGAGCATCACAATAAAGAGTTAGCAGACATTACTCAGATGATCTTCTAATACTCTAATGACTGGTAGTTGGCATGTAGTTTTAAATGCTGTGTCCAAAATCTCCACTAAAACCAGTACTCCCTAACCCCTATGTAGGGGGTAGGGAGTAGAGCACTATATAGTGAGCTCACCAGCATAATAGAAACACCACTTTTGGACACTACTCGATCGTCTCCCGCCGGTGATTACGTCATTGATGTCGCCCGCTAAAATGCACTATTCACACTTAAATGGTTGTAATTCAAGAATGCTTTAAAATATACCCAAGTTTGGTCTTGTTTTAAAGAAAACACCCAGCAGATTATTGCTGAAGTGAAAACATTTCAAAAAATGAAAGTATGAAAAAGTTATGGAAGTTTAAATTCACAGTAAATCCAATATACTGTACTATATATTTTTTATTTTATATAAAATATATATTTTACAAAATATTTTTTACTCTAAAATTACTATAAAATTAAAGCCATACATCTAACCAACTTATGTTCCAAATTTGAAGTTGATAACACGAAAATTGAAGTTCCCATGAGATTTTGTTTAGGCGTAGTACCAAAAATAGCCACCGGGTGCCAATGAATTCCATTGAATTTAGTTGTATACATTCTGCCATAACAAATTTATACATTTCTGTCCAAATATCAATTTTGTCACAAAATTTGGAACCTTGAGACTCAGACCTTTCTGACAATATGTGTTTTTAACCTGTTATGATGCAGATTTTTTGAGGTGCACTCCTATCATAAATTCATCAATTACTCTTCCTACATAATTTGTAACACAAAACAAGTGTAAAATATCTATTTAGAACTCTTAGACCTTTCCAACAATATATAATTTGTCATAATTAGTTTAGGATTTAATAGAAATATAGTGAAGTAAAGTTAGGCATCCCGGTACCGGGACGGTGACAGTTAAGGGGTTAAATAATATTTATTTATTGTTTGTTTAGCAAAAACAGATGTCTCTGCTATTTTTCTTTTGTCTGAGTCAAACATTTCTTTCTTTATTTCTTTCTTTGGATATGTTGTTTATTATTCTTAATGTTTATAATGCTGCTTATAAGTTTATAACTTAAAATGTGTATTATACAAATCAGCAAAAACTTTGGGTAACAATTTATTTTGATAGTCCACTTTAGAGATTCAACTAACTATAAGTAACTTTGCTGCTACATGTAAATTAACTGTCATTAGAGTGTTAGTAGACTGTCGGATTAATATCTGCTAACACTTTATTTTGTTGGTCCTCCAACAGACATTCAACTGACTATAAGTAACTTGGCAACTACAACTAAACTTATTCTCCTAACCCAAAGCCTAACACCTAACCATAACCTAACAGTCTACTGACAGTCTACTATAATATACTAATACTCTAATGACAGTTAGTTGACATGTAGTTAAAAAGTGACTTATAATTAGTAGAACGTCTAAAGTGACCATCGAAATAAAGTGTAACCAAACTTTGGGCTTCCTATAGTGTAGAATCAGGAAAACTGGACCTCGGCTTGAGTAATGTTTACCCCCTTTTGTCGACACTAGTTGAGTTGATGTGAAAAGCAGCTACGGTGTATGCAGTGCCTTATTCTGAAGTTTATTTGAAACAGGCTCACACCTTATTGAATGCCATTGCATTTTGCTGTAGTTGTCAGATGCAATAAGACTCACAGCTTGGGATCTTATGATTTCCAGTCATGTATAACCGTTCTAGTCGTTTATTTGACAAGCGCGTATGCCCAGGCTATTTACACAGGGAAGCTCAAATAAAGATTGATCCTATTAGCTGATTCTGCACTTCTCTGTAGAGCAGCTTTTTTTTGTTTTAAGACCCATATCCTGTTTTTCTTTCTCTTTTGCAGTATCAGCCAGTGATTGTGATTCGGAGCAGAATGCAGATATCACATACTGACACGCTTAGTCCAGATTTCACCATTTCAGCCCATGGCACCATATTCCCGTCAGGCCCTCTGGATTATGAGAGGCTCAACCACCTGTATGAATTCGTAGTGATGGCGGTGGATAAGGGTGAGGTGCCCCGAACGTCACAGCCACTGTGCGTCTTCGTATGGCCAACGTCAACGATGAGCCTCCGGAGTTCTCGCAGCCTGTGTGAGTGCCTTATCTCTATATACCACCGTTCAGCCTTTATCCCATTACCCCATGAGGAACGTGATAATGCAGGTCTGTTGTTTCTACTCTATTCGTCCATAACCAGGAAATGTTTTAAAAGATAATAGTAGTTTATATTAATTAATGTACTATTTTTCCAAAATCCTACTCTGCATATTTCCAGTGTGTTGCCATGGGTTCACATCCACACTAACAGCATGTTCACATCTGGCACTTCCTAAAATGTACTAATGCTTTCAGCTCAGAATCTTGCTGTCTGTGTATGACAAGAATGAAATACAGTGCGACAAATGCCAAGGTGATGGCAAAAAAAATTTGAATTTGATCTATAATATACACATTTTTTATTTGTAAACTTTAAAAAGGCATCTGAAATATGTGAAATATAGTGCTGTCAAGAATATTGATTTTTCAGTACATGCAGGTATCAATACTGAAATATCTGAAACACTTACAATACTCATTCCACAAACTGTTATTTTTATTACTCGCTCATCTCTCCGACAGTGAGTTGACATACAAACCTGCCTCCCCTCACTCACTCGCTTCATTTGCTCCAGATGAATATTGCTTTTGTTTTAAGGCTTGAATTTTGGCGAGGGATTGTGCATATTGTGCAAAATTTTACTAATTCCTGTATATTTTGTGCTCATACCCAAAGTTTTAGCATAAAGTACCCCACAGATATTTTTTATATAGCATGTTGAAGTTTTCACTTTTTAAGGGTTTGCAAAACTCAATGGTTTGTGCCTGGCCTTTAAATGCAAATGAGCTGCTGCTGGTGGGCGGGGTTTCAAGAGCTCATGTGTGTTACCAGCAGGGCTGGACTGGCCATCGGGCATACTCGGGCATTCTCCGTGTGGCCGACGTGCTTTTGGGCCGATACATCTCATACTTTTTTCTTTAAGTTATTTTTTTAAGGGCCATTCAACTCGTATCGGCAGCCCATTTGTTTTGTTTTGTTTAATTGGCGGCCGCGATCTTTGTGCCGTTGAAACGCATTGGACAAAAAAGTCAGTGTGGGTTTTTTTTTTATTTCTCACACACTGGCCCATGAAACACGGAGGTCAGCGCGGCCCATTGGTTCATTTCTTGATTGACACTTGGCTGGTCCAATCATATCTTTAATCACCTCCCCCTTCATGGGCTCTGAGCGAGCGTGCAGTGTCAGTGTATCTCTCAAAATAGTCAGAGCGATGGAGAAGAAACGCAATGAATGTGCAGAGAAATGGCATGAAAAAAGAAACCGGGTCTTCAGCTGTCTGATGAGGAGTGAGGAGGATCAGGAGAGACATTAGTGAGTGTAGAGAACTGTGGTAAGCAGAACTAGGCTACTTTCAGAACACAGGCTGGGAGAAGGAACTCATACCTAGTTATGCATTATTTCCACATTTGCATATTTGACTATTACGCATTTTACTAGAATTGTAATGAGAGTATGAGACCCGTTTGTAAACCATGTTTTCCGCCAAAATAAAAGTTCAATGCCGTTTCCATCAAAATAAAAGAACCAATCAAAATGTGTTTATCTCTTTTAAGTATAGAAATTAGTTCTAAGCTAATTATGAATGTTGGTTTTATTTTTCAGTGCATGTGTTTTATTTACAATATATGGTTATTGTCATGTGATTAATATTAATACTATGATTAATTATGTAGACAGACACTATATCACAACTAAAATAGTTTTAAGTTTTTCTTTGTTCAATTTGCACACTGAATATGGGTTGGAGCTCTTAATTTTGAACTCTCAAAGTGCACCAGATTGATGATTTTAACATTTAAAAAGCACAAAATTTTCTTTCGGGAAGCATGCCCCCGAACCTCCCTGAGGGGACAGGTGCACTCACCGATACTATTGAAACATCTTGTGAGAAAGACTGGTATTGCCATTGCAATTGGAGAATTGTATTTTAGTTATTTCATCTCACATATTCAAGGGCGTACAAACTTCGGTTGCATTAATGTTCATATGTAGTGGGCCAGTCTAGGACAAAATGCCCGGGCCACTTTTTTTCCCAGCAGCTACTTTTAAAGGGGTGGTATAACGGCATTATACCACCCCTTTAAAATAACTCAACACAGTAAATAATAAAATAAAACAAAATCACTTAAATTCCTTTTAAAAAATCTGAGAATGTCCAATTTCACTTTCTGCAAACAGACCATGGGTATCTTGTTTTTGTTTGTTTGTTTTTTTTTTTGTACAGATTTACAGTGGAACCACCGTGGGCACACATTTCAGCCAATCAAATTTTCATAAGAGGAATTTAAACTCCCTATTTCTGTCATTATCAAAATAATAATTTAATAAACATGATATGCAGTTACATGTCAGTAGTAGGGATGTCAGCGATTAATCGACGATCGATTAATTGTTGATAATACATTTAATCGATAAAACTTATCGATCATCGATTAAGCATGCGCGTGCGTGTTCATGCGCGCATGCTGCTCAACCGCGAAGCATGTAAGCGAGCATGCTGGAGTTTAGTTTGGGACTATTTACACCTTCATCATGACAATAAGTTGGCGTGTGCATTCGCAGCCTTTTGTTTTGTGCAAATGTATGTTGTAATAGTTTATTTTGTGTACACCTATCTATATCTGCTTCATCTCATATTGTATGTATTTGGTTAAGATTTGACGCTAATAAAGCATGACGATCTTTAGCGTGCGCTGCTCAAATGTCGATGCACGACTATTGGGACTGTCATATTACATTACATTATAAAGAAAACAATATTGTAATAAAACATTGTGAATTATTTGGGTTGAGTTGCCATGCCGCGTTGTTCCAGGAAGAGCGCGTTCACAACATGAGTCATTCTGAATGGCAAGTAATTAATTTGGGACTGTCATATTACATAACATGAGAACACTATTTTATTAATTTGTTGTGAAATCATTGGGTTTAGTTGCTGTTTTCAGTGCGTTGTTCCAGGAAGAGCATGTCCATAACAGGCACACATTCTGACAAGTGCATCTGAGGCGGTTGGTGACACATTATAGCCTATAGTCGTTTTATTTGATTATTAAATAATTAACTTAATTATCAATCACATCGAAACATTTTACAATCCCACCAGCCCTTTATTTAGATTGAAAAAAACAAACAAAAAAACATTCTCATTAATTTGGTGAGAAACATAGCGTTTTGAGCAGCATTTGCAGACCCTGTTCTGCTGTTGTCCATATGCCACTGCAGTGAAGCATATTGCAGTATTAAGGCTAACAATTAATTTATTAATTGATCGTTAATTTGAACGACGAACGATCATGGGAATTTGTGAAAATTGACATCCCTAGTCAGTAGTGTTCTTGAAATAACACTGCCCAACTGGAAACATCTTGCCTTTGTGTCTGGGTACCAATTTCTCAGCAAACAGCCATAAATGTCACCAGCATAATTGCAATTTGCTTAACATCCACAACATCTAACATTCAATACACATTTGTGAATTTTTTTTAAATTTGGATTGCAGAACTGCTATCAAGAGTTCTCTCAGAGTTTGACTGTTTTGCCATTGCTGGAGATTTTAGCATTCACATAATGCAGAAAACAATATGGCAAAAGAAATCAAAACTGTTTTAAAAACTTTTGATCTGACTCAGCATGTACATGGTCCCACACACACATGGATACACTCTAGATTTACTTATCAGTAAGGGTCTAAACATCTCATCGATTGTGAATAAGGATGTTGCACTGTCTGATCATTTCTGTATATCCTTTGACATATTGATCTCTCCTGACATTGAAGATCTGTGTCTGTCAAGAAGAGATGCTTAAATAAGAACAGTGTTTTGTTTATGAAGGCTATATCTTTAAAACCAAGCATATCTGCTGACTCTGTTGATTTTCTTCTTGATTCTTTTAACTCAAAAGTTAAAAGTGTAATTGATGATATTGCTCCTGTGAAAGTCAGGAAGTATATTAGTAGACAAAAAGCACCTCGGAGAAACTCAACAGCTGTGCAAAATATGAAAAGACAATTCAGAAGGGCAGAGCGCAGAAGACAAAACTTGTAGTCCATTATAACATCTACAAAGACAGCATCCATGTTTTTCGTATTGAACTAGGCAAAAGTAGACCGAACTTTCTTCTCTGATATTATAAACAGCAACTTAAATAAAACACACACTCTTTTTGCTACTGAAGAGAGACTGACAAACCCCCAAAGCCAGATTCCAAATGCTCTCAGACAGCAAGTGCTATAAGTTTGCTTCTTTCTTCTCTGAGAAAATCAATAATATAAGAAAGGTGATCAGTGCATCCTTGAGTTGGTCTGGAGTCAGATATATCAGACCACAACACAACCGGATAAAGTAGTTACTATCTCTGTTTTCAAAGAAATTGAAGGCAAAATTTTGGAAGAAACCATACAGCAGCTTAAAACATCAACCTAGTTACATAGTTTTTTCAAAAGTGTATTAAACACTTAGAAGCAGATCTCCTGAAGTGGTAAATGCCTCTTTTCTCTCTGGGAGTTTTCCAAACTCCCTGAAAACTGTAGTTGTCAAGCCCCTCCTGAAAAAGAGCAATCTGGATAAGACCATCTTAAGCAGCTATAGACCGATCTCAAATCTTCCTTTCATAGGCAAGATCATTGAAAAAGTTGTCTTCAATCAGGTGAACAAATTGTTAAGCCTGAATGGATACTTTGACAATTTTCAATCTGGTCTCCAATTGCATCACAGCACAGAGACGGCGCTCATAAAGATAATACACAATATTCGCTTACATACTGATACAGGCAAATTATCAGTGCTTGATTATCAGTTAAACAAAGACAAAACTGAAGTCATTGCATTTGGAGACAAAGATAAAGTTTTCAAGGTGTATGTATACCATGAAGCTAGGGGTCTAACAACTAAAAATCAAGTCAGGAATGTGTATCTCTAGAGTCAGACCTTAGTTTCAGTAGTCATGTCAAAGCAATAACTAAACTATTATCTGAAAAATATTGCAAGAATTAGATGCTTTGTTTCCCGTCAACACTAGAGACTTAGAGAAACTTGCACATGTTTTTATCACCAGCAGGGTGGATTATTGAAATGGACTCTCACTGGCCTTCCTAAAAAGACCAAAAGACAGTTGCAGCTTATACAGAACGCAGCTGCCAGGATTCACAGCAGGCCCAGAAAATATGAACACATCACACCAGTCCTTAAGTTTTTACATTGGCTCCCAGTTACATTTAGGATTTTAAAGTATTATTACTGGTATATAAATCATTCAATGGGCTTGGACCTTAATATATTGCAGATATGCTCACTGAATATAAACCTAACAGATCACTTAGATCATTAGGATCACATCAGCTAGAAATACCAAGGGTTCACTTTAAGCACGGACAGTCTGCTTTTAGCTATTATGCCAACCGCAGCTGCATAATCCAGAGGAGATCAGATGAGCTCCTACAGTAGTCACATTCAAATCCAGACTTAAAACACTTCTGTTTAGCTATGCATTTACTGAATGAGCACTGTGCCACTGTTCGTCCGAACTGTTTTTACTGTACTTATTTTTCTTTTTTTATTCTAAACTGTTTTAATTGTTCTTATTTGTTTTAAATATTTAAATTTTAAATAGCTGAATTACCATTATGTATGAAATGTGCTAAATAAATAAACTTTCCTTCCCTTACTTTTTAAAATATTTTTTTGACATTGAGGTGAGAGCATTATTGAGCACTAAAAACACATTATGCTTTGTTTATTTATTTATTTAACCTGTGTTTAACCAGGAAAAGTTCCGTTGAGTTACAGTAACTCTTCTTACAGGGAGTCCTGGCCAAGACAGGTGGCCAACAAGTTTAAAAAATAAAACAAATAAAAGACAGGACAACAATTACATATTACACCACAAATCTTTGTACATACACTAACACAACATTTTAAAAACTTTAAAAAACACACATAACTTATGATGCTCCAGGAAATCCCCAATATATTTATCTCTATAGCTGGATAAAAAGAAGATAGAATGCTTTGACTTATGAAATATGAAGACAATAAACGCAAGACTGCACCAAAATATAGTTATAATGTGTGTTCTTCATGTTAAAATGCGTTTTGCTTTTCAAATGCACATCGTAAGTGACTCAAACAGTGCTTTCAGAGAGCATTTATTGAAGCAATCGAGTCACTTTTCACTATGTAAGAACTTGCACAAGGCACAGGTGTTGCCAAATTAAAAAAATAATGAGGTCAGACATGGAAGATTGTTGGTTTCATAGGAATTACATAAACTGTGAACATTTGAAGAGTTCAGCTGCAAAAGCCTCTAAGTCACATTTGAAATTTTCTTCTTAAAAGTATAATTTTTATCAAGCGTGTCCATTTAAGTTCAGTAATTTCACTTAAATGGCAAATGAAGATTACCTATTCATTGTCATTTAAGTGAAATTACTGAACTTAAATATACAAGCTTGATAAAAATTGTCATTTTAGAAGAAAATTTAAAATGGCATATAGAGGCTTTTGCATCTGAACTCTTCATTTGTTTTCTAATATTTGTTTACTTTTTTTAATTCAAAATTAGACACTCTGAGCTTTCTAAAGAGATATCTTTTACCTCTGTGTGGAAAGTATTGCTGGGAAAAATCTACTAGGAAGCAAGCAGCTTCCAAGTGGATGGAGCCCTGGAGATAAGAATGGTATCTACAACCCCCTCAGGATCCTGACCCACAGTTCTCAGGTCTCTTGCCGGGGGTGAAAGACTGTCCTCTGAGCCTGGGGCAGATGGTCCCTCCTGGTCCGAATCTCCTGAGGAGAGCCTTCCAGCAGAGACAGCCATAGTCTGGCTGACCAGAACAGAGAAGTAGTAGACAAACCCCTAACTGACGAAACCTTGCCAAGACTCCCAGGAGCAGAGCAAAGAGGGGAAAAGGCATACGAGACGCAGCCTCTGCCACTGTGATCCAGCAATAACTCGTTTTTTACATACGTATGTGTGGCTTCGGGGGTCAGGGGCTCAGCGGTGTCCAGTTCTTTTAACAGGTCAGCCTTGTAGGCCTGCAGAACTGCAAATGGTGACCCCACCAACCTGACCCGCTGCCTCATTAGCCTTGCCAACCAGCAAAGATGTTATACAGCAATGTTTGAATAGAAAGGCTGGCCTCTTCAATGAGGAAGCCAATGTGGGGGATAAATAGCCAGCAAGCATCTCTTCCACCCAAGGTACTGACTTTTACACATGCTCACTGAACCCAACAATAATCAAATAAATATAGCGTCGTCGGGCTTTAAACAATGGATAAATACAGGCTTTCCACGACTTCTATTTAATTCGGGAAAGAACAGGAAGTTTGTTTTTGGCAGTTGGCCCTACCGCTGGTGAGAAAATGGTTCCTCAAACTTGCTTCAAAGCGCTCTCGTTAAGTCAGAGTGACGACCACGAGCTGCTCCACGTAAGATTTCGAAAACGAGGACTGCACACTGCACCTCTGACAGCAGATCCTCATCCTGCCTGGAAGAAATTGCAGAGCAAGCTTCCAGATCTGGAATCAGCCCCTCGGAGTCCGTAGAAAGGGCACTGAAATAGGGCACTGCCTTTGTCAAGCTCCGACTACGAGCTACATTTATGAGCCCCATGATCTGGAATCGACTCGCTGCCTCAGCGGACGTGGGACCATAAACCACGAGACGTAGCTGTCAGACTCCCATCTGTATTGAAGAGGGTGAGGCTAGAGCAGACCGTCCTCACAGCAAAATGACCCTCGGGAGCTGATCTAGCATGCTCCACTCCAATAAGGGCCATCATCATATATCGGGGTGCATGGCAGAACACACGGTCTGTAAGTGTGGTGCATTGTTTGTTAACACCCCTTTATCTTTATATCTTTCAGACTTAGATATTTTCTTCTCTTTTACCATCCTAACAAAGACAGACAAAGACATAGATGGGTAAACTTGCCTTAAGACTAACAAACAATGAGTTTTTTTTTTTCTTCTGGAGACTTGGCAGAACACAATGGCAGTAGCATCATGTAACTTCTTGAAGACAGCAAATCTTAATGTCGACCATAAATGTATATATAAACATAGTCACTTACTCTGAGATGTCAACTGACATCGTTATGGTCAATCAGATCTTGCCGTTTAGTTTCAGACTCCGGCACCCTCTGAAAGCGTTCCCATTGTGTCAGCTACAAAACACATTGTCGACTTGTCCCCCTAAAGGGAACTTGCTTGTAACCTTAATAATCAACCTGCAATAATCAAGTAAAATTTCTGTTATTTTTTTCAGTATTATTTAATAGAGTAATTGTGTACAGAGTACAATCATTGTCTGATTGCTCTGAGAACCGTCTGCAGCTGGCCTGACGTTTCCCTTCTAGTTATAAGCAAAAAGCTATCATTCTACAGTGTTATCTTCCTGATTATGTGGTCTATCCTTTCCTTATCTCCATCTCCCCTTGTGTAGACCTTGTCGATAAGGTCTTCTCTCTATTAATTTGCCTCTCATTTTGCAGATTTTTCTGTTGTGCTGACTGCGGATTGTTATTGTTGTTTTTTTTTCCATCTTGTTGGTGGAAGCTATGGCCCTTGGCCATTTTAATTGACTGATTTTCTGGCAGAGAGCTCACTGAATCAGAGGCAGATTCAATCAGCCGTGCATTCAGCTGAAGCTGGAGAAACCTAGAATGGGGAGTGGGGAGGGGGGGTGATAACCTCGGTCAAAGAGTCCAGAAAGAATGGGCGAGCCAGGCAGATTTTTGTTTCAGTTGCGCTTCCAGTCCCCTAAAAGGCTTTTTTTAAATTACTTTATCCATTTGTATTCTCTGTGTGCATCTGTGTCTGCATGGTTATACTCGAGAGCATGAGTTTGAGACGTGATTGGCTTGAGAGTCTAATTTAAACATTAAATCAAAAATGACCCTACTTACTTTCTTAATACACATTCCTGGTATTATTGTACATGTTCCATCCATTCATGCATGTTATTTCAAAGAAAAAAAATGTAATAACTAGTACTGCCTCTGCAGTGATTATTTTTGGCTGACATCACCCGCATCCTTTTATCCAACCACCCCACCCCTTGAATGCTCGAATTTCGAATGCTGCTTCATGTTGAGCAAGTGTTCTTTCTGCTAAACTGCTTTGTAAAATAGCTACGTGTCTTCAGTTGTCATTTTGAAATATGTAGTCTCATATGATGCGTGCCGCATTCCTAAAGATGCTGCATAAAAGCTGATTTCCTTTTAGTATAGTTAGTAGCAGGGCGTCACTAGGCCCTTTTTAGGGGCTTCAGCCCCCCTAAATTTGTGCCTAGCCCCCCTAAAAATTTTTGATTAATATGCTCCACAAATTCGTGTTTGCTTCAGTCTTGTTTTAATCAGATTCAGCCCGTTCTTCATCTTAAATGTGCAGTGGCGCCGAGCAGAGAGAGCGTCAAAAAGAGAGGAAATTATATGTGTGTGTGTTCATCTGAGCCCATTGGTCTGTCACTGCTCGTCAATGTCAGAATATTTGAGATGACCAATCAAATCAAAGTAGGCGGGCTTTACATTCACAGACGCTGAGCGCGAATTTTAGCAGCACTACTCGACGCTTCAGTGCATGGGCAAGTGCGAGATAAGATGTAAGTAGCTAAACTTATAACGTATATAATATAATTTGTTTTAGGTCATTAATGTTAAACGAATGACAAAAAATAATCAGGAAAACTAATATAGTTTTTTTGTCTAATTTCGCCCTTTTGAACTGAAATTAGGCATGTAACGTCAGCCTAATATAATAATTTGTTTACATTGTGAGGGGACAAGAAACATTCAAAAAAAATTTCCGTTCCGTTTTCAAAAAAAAGCTCAGCTTTTAGGAGGGGAAGAGAAAGGGCACGATGAGGAGACTGAAAAAAAGAAAAGAAAAAAGGAAGGATGATGGAGATGATGAGAGTATTGACAAATAGTCTACTGACATAGTTTTAAAGCTATTTTGTATCCTTTTTTTGGTCTTCAAACGTCTTGAAATGCACATATCAGAGATTAAAAAAATTAACCCCTCCACCTCAAATGTAGGACCTGTATTAGGCATCAGAATCAGAAAGAGCTTTATCCCAAGTGTGCTTGCACACACAAGGAATTTGTTTTGGTGCTGATGCTTCCAGTGCACATAGACGTATGTGATAAGGCATAAGATCAATAATGAATGTGTAGCCATTAATGTGAATTAATTTTATAAATAGTTACCTTAATAGTTTTCAGTAAATGAACATGTCTGAGAAAATGATTAATAGGCAAAATCAACCAGTGGACCCCATGTTTACTTTCTTCACTGACAGACAAAAATGAAAAGCCTATTATCAGTCAAAGCTCAACTTTAGCAGGGGAAGAGACAGGGCAAGAGAAAAACAAAGAGAAAAAGAGTGTGATGCTGATGAGGAGAGAAAAATAATCAGCTGCCCACTGACATGGTTTTATCCCAAAAAATATTGCCTTCAAAACATCTTAAAATGCACATAATAGTTCATAGAATTAAAAATTTTCTCAGGGAGACCCAAACCCCCTAACTTACACAACTCAAATTCAGGACTACAGTGATTATAAAACCCTGCAATTGCATGGTCATGACAGTGAGCATTTGACCTTTTTTTATTTTTTTTTTTATTTTTTTAAATCATACCCTTATTGGGGGCTTAGCCCCCCTAAAAGGAAAATCCTAAAATCGCCCCTGGTTAGTAGAAAACTTTTATATCATTCCTTTTTGCCATTTGGGGATATTTCTTTTTTTTTTTTATTTGGTGAACATGCAAATAATAGTTGAGGACTGCACAGTTCAAACTGTGCTGAAAAACACACTTGAGCATTAAAATGAAATGCCCTCTAATTATTGTCTGCGCAGGTACAAACATCAGCAAGTTATCTGATTATTACAGCAGCTTATCTGCTGTCCAAGCAGGAATAACATTTAGTCCAGCTATTTCTGTATAACCAATTTAGAAATGTGGATGGCTAATAGCTGTAGTGTAATTAGACCCACTCTTCGCCACACTGAATCGTTATCTGAATTAGCTATTTTACAGCTATGCCGAAACTGCAAGGCTTTGTTCACACTGCAGGGAAATGACCTGATTTATCCGAATGATTATTAAGTCTGCTAGTTAGATCTGATTTTGCTCCTTTTTCAGACTGCAGTCCATTTGTTAACAAGTTCACATTGGTTGTCATAGTAATTAATGACTTACATAAATTCATCATGCATGAGATTGTTGCTAATTAGCTTTTTTTCTTTTATATGAAAATATCCTTTCAATTTAGTCAAAAATGTTGTATTCATTTAGTTTTAAGTTTAATCTGACTAAATTGACATGTTTTGGTCAGACAATGGCATAATTAAAGCAAATATTTCACTATGTGTTTTCATTATGGCTCTATGAACAATTTAATTAGACTATAGGCTTCTCAGAATCATATTTCATATGTGTATTTTTTGTTGGCTTTTCTTTTCTGCCTGCACACCTACTTACATTACTTTGAAGTTTGAATTGGTAAGATCTTTTCTTTATAACTTTTATGAAAGAAAATGTATGAATTATAATTTTATTCATTACTGTTGCTAAGTAAAATAAATGTTTTTTTTAGTAAGAAGCACCAAATTAGCATATGATTTCTGAAGGATCATGTGACTAAAGACTAATGACTGCTGAGAACATTTAAAAATAAAATAGATTATAGTTCTTTCAAATTGTAATAATTTTTTACAATATTACTGTTTTACTGTATTTTTTATAAATTAAATGCAGTCTTAATTAAAAAATATATATATAATATATCTTATATATATTAGTGCTGTCGACCAATTTAAAATATTTAATTCACTAATTAATCAATCGCATTGATGCTCAATCAGTTAACTCACATTACCTATCGCATTAATCGCACATTTTTATCTATATTTTTATCTATTTATATATTTATCTATCTTTTGATTTCTTTTTGTTACATTATTTTTTCTCATTTCAATGCTCTTATCAACATGGAAAAGTGGATTGGCTTGTTTAGTGCAAATGTTTTTATTATTATTATTATTATTGAAAATAACATTGGAATAGTGCTGAATTTCACACATATATAAATAATCTCTCACACAATGTAACTCTGTCTATCAATAATAGAGTGAAAGAAATACTGACGAGGTTCTGATATTGACGAGGGGTGGAGAATTCGCATCATCTCTGTGTGTGTGTTTGCTTTGCCATCATCAAGTGGTGTTTCAGACGTGCTGCAATGATGATAGCTCAGTTCACAACAACAAAACACAGATCACTTGGTCTTGTAAATGGGACAATTTGGCAACTTTTTAAAAGTAAACTTTCCATTCAGAATCTTAGGGCATCAATTTCGGCATCTCGCGCTCGTCATCCACTCAAAACGTAACGTCTACTATTTGGCCGGCTCGCAAGCCAAACGAGTGTGTGCGGCACAAAACGTCCTCGCGCTGCGCTCTGAAACCCATTCATTTCAATGGCTTGCGCAGCGCGAGGACGTTCTGTTGCTTCTTCGATCAAAGAGCAAGCGGATCTAGACCGTAAACAAAACAACAGGCACGCCGCAAACACACGTTTCGGCTTGTGAGCCGGCTTTGAGTGGATGACGAGCGCGAGACGCCAAAATGGATCAGGACGCATGCCGCGTCCTGTTGCAAAAGCATGTGAAAAAACTACAAAGTTTGCTAGGACAAAGAGACCGTTAATCGCGCGATAAAAAAAATAACGCCGTTAAAATGGGTTTGCGTTGAACGCCGTTAATAACGCGTTAAACTGACAGCCCTAATATATATATATATATATATATATATATATATATATATATATATATATATATATATATATATAAATAAATAAATAATACATGGATCAAATATACATGGTTTAAGATCGGTAAGATTTTTTATGTTTTTAAAAGAAGTCTCTTTGCTCACCAAGGCTGCAATTCTTTGATAAAAAATACACAAAAAACACAGTATTATTGTGAAAATATTATGACAATTTAAAATGACTTTTTTATGTTAATATATATTAAAATGTAATTTATTCCTCTAGCATCAGATTACTTCAGTCTTCAGTGTCACATGATCCTTCACAAATCACTCGTAAATCAAATCACACATAAATATGATGATTTTATGCTCCAAAAACATGTATGATTATTATCCATGTTGAAAACAGTTTTTTACACTTTTTATTTCAGGATTCTTTTGATGAATAGAAAGTTCAGAAGAACAGCTTTTATCTGAAATGGAAAGCTTTTGTTACATTAAACACTACCCTTTAAAAAGTTTGGGGTCAGTAAGAATTTGTATTTTATTTTTGGGGGAAATAAATAAGAAATCAATACTTCTATTCATCAAGGATGAGTTACATTGATCAAAAGTTACAGTAAAGACATTTATAATGTTAGAAAAGATTCTAATTAAATAAATGCTGTTCTTTGAACTTTCTATTCATCAAAGAATCCTGAAATAAAAATGTAAAAAAACTGTTTTCAACATGGATAATAATCATACATGTTTTTGGAGCATAAAATCATCATATTAGAGTGATTTGTGAAGGATCATGTGACACTGAAGACTGGAGTAATGATGCTGAAAATTCAGCTTTTTTTCAGAGGAATAAATTACATTTTAATATATATTAACATAAAAAGGTCATTTTAAATTGTCAGAATATTTCACAATATTACTGTTTTTTGTGTATTTTTTATAAAAAAATTGCAGCCTTGGTGAGCAGAAGAGACTTCTTTTAAAAACATAAAAAATCTTACCGATCTTAAACTTTTGACCGGTAGTGTATATATATATATATATACAGACTCCAACCTTTTGAAAGATAGTGTAGTCTGCCTTGTTCATCCCTTCCTTAATAAGAATATTTAAAATGAGTAAAGCGAGTATGAATGTTGTATACTCCCTTCACCTCAGATTCTCTCAAACTTTTATTCTCTTTCAAAACCCCTTCTTTTCTCAAACAGAAAAGACTCAATCTCTCTATCCTATATGTGTCTGGCCTGTAATTGAGTAAATTGCAATGTCTGTCACTGCTGTTTGTTCCATTTGGGCAGACTAATTTGCCCGCTTCAGGCGTCGGGCTCCTTCAGTTCGCCTGAAAATGAGCCTTGTCACTCATGCCATCAGCGTTTGCACAGTACATCATTACCAGATCTGTTAACTGGCACCAACCTGACCAAGGACAAAGAGTAAGATGGATTGAGTGATGTTTATTACCCACTAGCCCAGGCTTTCCTTGCCTTACTGAGAACCACGGGACATGGTAATGTGGGGTGAAACAGTCAGTCCTCATAGTGCTGGAAATTTGGGTGAAAATGATTAAGAACGCATTCGTCTGAGTTCTTTTGTAAAAATTTGCTGATTGCCTTTGTTTGGTGGCATTGATGCATGTCTTTCCAGGCTTAAGCAACTGAATTGTTGTCATCTGATTGATAGTTGACATAATGAGCAGATGTATACAGTAAATGTGTGGACGAGCCGCATTTCGCTTGTCTGATTGGTTTATGCGCTTCAAACTAAGTGGCAGAGCTGCTCGGCCTCTATGAGCTGTCAGTCACTGTCACAAGACCCATCACCTGCGCTGTTGCCATGGCAATGACTTAGAAAGGGAGACGTAAGCAATGCGTTTTTTTATGGTTAGTCCGTGACAGGCTTTCTCAAAGGCTGTGCTTAACAGATCTTCAGAGCTACATCTGAATATCTGAATACAAACCCTTTGAGTTATGTCTCTAAATGTGTGTGTGTGTCTGGGTTTGATTGAGCTGATGTGTGTGTGTTTCTCAGGGGGAAGGATCTCTGTTTGTTTGTTTGTGTGTGTGTTTTAGTGTGTTTGAGCGAATCTCAGATCTTTGAGTCTTCTAACAGATTACAGGTCGCGGATGTCATGTGTGTGTCAATGCTGGAGTGCAATGACGGTGAAAAAGTGCAAGCAATGGGTGTCTCCATGAATGACATAAATCACAGACATGAAACGCCTGTCACATTCACTCTGTTAGCCATCAATCAGCCCTACACAGAGTGGGATGATGGGTGCAAGCCCTCTTACCCTCTGTCATTCTGTCTCTCTTATATCTGTCATTTCCTGTCCTCTGATTGGTGTCTTCTCATCACTCTCTAGCTTTCATTCCTCCTCATATTCTTGTTTCGATCTTTCTGTTCGATTTCCATCTCTGCAGCCTTCAATCCGTCTTACTCTTTTTGGCAAATTTTGTGTCTCTTTCACTTTCATATCTGGTCCCTCGGCCAGATTGACAGAGAGACTGATAATGTTGTTCTTTTCTATAAAGTCCCATTTTCTGTTAGTCTAAACTTGTTCTGATGGAAAGTCAAATGTCATCATTCATTCACGGTCATATCGTTTCAAACCACTATGGCTTACTTTCTTCAGTGTGAACACAAAGGGAGATGTTTTGAAGAAGGTGTTGATCGCTTTTGCCATGCATTTGGTGTTGGATGAATGAATTTTCAAGCTTCGGAAAGATTTATGAAGCACCTCAAAGAGTCTTAAAAGTATGAGTATCCAAATGATTTGTCTTCGGCTTAAACTACAGTTGTTGTTTGGGATTCCATCCATGTATGCAAATTTTAAAGGGCGGAGTTTACTGCTCTTTTCTTTGCATGATTGTGTTTATGGGGTGCAATATAACATGTATCTGTGGTTTTTCTTTTTTTAAAAGTCTTATTTTTCATAAATTTCACCTTTATTGTCAGCCGCGCTCTCCCCTGTCCCCTGAACGAGCAGTTGACTTCCTGAGTCTATGAAAACACTCCCTCAGAACCACGTAGCGGGCTCAATTGGTTCGTTTGGGCCGGTGTGTTGTGATTGGCTAAACTGTTCGCTCACGTCTGTCTGGAAGATTAACGCCCATGACCTTTACGGGCGAAACGGCAGGCATGCCAAAGGTGGATACCATAGACGGTGGATACACGTAAATAATGATGTGGAGACTGCAGTATCAGTGAGGCAGAATCAGACCGAGAAAGCCGTGATGAATTGAGTCAAGCAGAACCTCACCACACACGGCTCTTAATAAAGGTTTCTGAATGATAATTTGCTTCATGTTTTAACTTTATACACATTTGTTTTACACAATAGCATCTGACTGGCAACGATAGCAACTGACTGGCTAACTAATGTTAAACACAAACAGCGTTTGCAGGTTTACGTTCTTGATCAAATCGAAAATAAAGTCATAAAGCATATATATATATATATATGAAAAATACATTTACAACATTAGTACTTATACAAAATTCAGGTCCATAATGTTTGTACGCGTTTGCCGTAGACACAAAATAGCCTAACTAGTAGCCCATAAAGCCTACAAAGCCAGCGCTGGCATTTGAAAAAAAAAAAAAAACAAGACAACGCTACATCGGGAATTATACATGCAAATACATTTAAAATGATAAAGTCTTAGCCTACTTACAGGTTGTGGCCCAACAACTGCTGACTTTTAACTGCTGGTTTTAAAGTTGGATCTGCTTCATGATTTAGAAACAGTTTCTTGTTTACGTTAATCCAGATGTTGAACTCGTGAATTCTGAGAGTCTCTGTAAATGCGCAGCACAGAGAGCTAGATTACGATCGTCACTTTCAGGAATATAATCAAACACAAATTGTATCCATTGTTGTCGAAGTATAGTGTCCTGTGGAAGCCCGAAACACAGAAGACCTGACAGCTGCGTGAACACAACTCACTCGACGCATGCCCTTTCCTGCATATTCCGGAGGGAGTGGTAGATGCAAATGTGTGGGTTAGTGACGTACCATAACCCAGCTGTAGTCCAAAACGAGTCATTTTTGTAGGCAATTATACTTCCTGATTTTTAAAAGACGATATCTCTGCTTACACTAAACTTTCAGTGCAGCAACTTTGCAGATACTGTTCATGCACCAACAGCAACATTACACACTATTTAAAATGAAAAAAAGTGAAATCGCAGTAAACCAGCCCTTTAAGATATTGCATAAAAAAATCACCTTGAAAGATGTCAAAGTAAAACTTCAGAGATGTGCTTAAAAATGCATACTAATTTGATGTTTTCTTTTTATTATTCTGTAAGAAGGCATGACACATACAGACTGATGTGTACATTACTGAATAAATATTCAAATTCACAATCTGGTGAAGAAAAATGGATGCTTAGTGACCATTGAGCTTTAGGCTAACTTGATTACCAGACTTTGTGATACGTGTTTGTTTAAGTCCTACCTTTAGATGTTTCAGTGGCTTTGACTATTAATTTATTTATGAACAGATTCAGCTGATTGGCTCTCATTCCATTCTTGAAGTGTCATCAGATGTATTGGTATTCACAGCCATGCACACAGAGCAACAGTTGTTGTTGTTGTGTTGTTTTGCACAAAGTAGTTCAAGATTCATCCCTGAACCGACTGAATCCAGAACACATTGTCAATCTGTCATCAGGGCAGTGGACCTTTAGCTGCTCTGATGGGCCATTCAATGTCCCTCTCAGAGCAAACGTAAATGTCTCAACAAACAGTTCATCAGTGTGCAACCCATGTGACTTTAATAAAATCTTGCAACTGAATAATAACAAATGGTGGTTGGGAGTCTGGAAGTATATTACAAGTCTGTCAGTACTCTCTCTCTTTCAAACGGCAGCATGCTGTGCAGATGGGGAGGAACTATTTGTCTTGTCGCCACGAGGTGCTGTTCCATTGACAGCATTGTTTCATATGTGATGAAGTGTGAGCGTGGTTTTGGCAAGAAAGGCCTAGCATGAAATGTGTTGGCTTTGTCTGCTAACAGCCCCTTGAGCAAGCTGGTTCAACTGTTTATTTTTTGGAAGGAAAATCTATTATTGAACATTGAGGGTGTGGTCTTACCTACTCCCACTCATTCTTTGTTATACTCACTAAATAATTATGGATTTTGTGTAACAATAAAAATTGTCCATGTGTCTGTATTTTGCTTGTGTGTGTTTCACTGCTGGAGGACAGAGATTTGAGTCTCTGAAGCGGTGACACAGTCAGAGCTGTCTGCCTCTTCAGGTCATTCTCATCTAAAAGGCTCTTGCTGTTGCAAGCTTCGCTGATCGACGCCTTGCTGGTCTACTTAAATACAATTCAAACATGACTTTCTATTTAATCATACTACATCTGACCACTTTTACTTGATTTGAATAATTTTCTCACATGCACAGATAATGTGTTGCATATTGTAGAGGTCAATTGTGAACAGATGCATTTTTTTTTTCCAGAGTGAAGAACTTCTCATCATATTTACCAGTATATGACATTTCAAAGGGTTAAAGTATGGCACAGTTGTGGCTGTGTCTCCATATGCATACGCAAGCAATCTTGCATCTTGTGTTTCTCACACTATGTCATCATCAACCTTTAAAGTTCAATTCCAATACTCAAGAACACAAAGCACAAAGGATGCTTAAAGCTACACTGTGTAATTTTTACCCCTCGTCTAGTGGTGAAAAGGTATATGACCATCCATTGAATATTAGTTTCTGTTCCTCTCAATTTCAATTTCGTTTTAACACCTACGGTGGCCAATGTAGTCCAAGATTAACATGGCTTCCAGTTCGACCTTGTCCATGAGTGTTAACTCGAAATGTAAACGTGAAAGGTGAAGCTTGAATTAACGGGTATGTCCCTCTTTGGCCCTCTTTGTACTTTCAAGATGGAGGGGCAACATGCAGACCGACATTAGAACCCCTTACCCGTATGTATTTTCAATGGCATATTATACACTCATGAGAATACTTTATTACTTGAATGAAGTAAATATACATTAAGGAGCACATATATTTTTGAAAGAACTAAGTGTTTTTAGGTAAGTATAAACTAAAAGTGAAAACTATACAGTGTTAGCCTGGGCAAACCAGACCTATCAAGATGTTAGGTCTGGGAACTCACAATTGGCATACCTCAATCCAGGGGGCGGGATAAAAGGTTGTCTTTCAATATCCCTCTGCACGCCATAGGATAGCGCTAACCACCCAGAGCGATGATGGCTGTGGCTGAGTGAGTCCCATGCGTTTTCCCAATGGTTTTCTCTCCAGCGGAGCAAGTTGATATATTAAACTTTTGCCTCATCCGGTCGTCAAAACTCTGAACACATCTTCCTTTTTAAGAAGGACTTAAGTTGCGCTCTTAATTCCAAGTCATCCGAGCACGGCCAAAGCCGAATCGAAAGACCGGCTGTTCGCCAGCTGCGTCTTGTTTGTTTTCAAGTATCAGGGAAATCACCAATGGAAATCACGGCACGAGAACCGTCACAACTCTGCCGTCATTGTGTTAAGCCTGCCGACCAACTCTATACACGATGTGATTGGCCAGACCAGAGTTTGGATTTTCCACTTCGAAAGTCAACGGAGAGTTGCTGACCACGCTTTGCAGCAAAATATTTTTGCTGCCGTTAGGGTGCGTGTAGATTTCTATGCTAACACAGTGTAGCTTTAAACATACCCGTATGTGGTCTTGATACCGAGGATGCGTTGAAACGCAGACTTGAGAGAATCAAACCGTTGAAAATGCTAGAAGACTGTGCTTAAAAAGACTTGTTCTCACTTAAAAGATTTCAGCTGCAAAATATTTGACCGAATGTGAACCTACATTTGTCCTTTTGTTTTGCTTAATTTTAATAAAAGTGATAGAACCTGAAGACACCTGTAGTATTTTTATTGGCATGTTGAAAAGAAAACGTAAAATTGACAAGGTAACATTAACGACATGCTGATTTTCACAAATACACATGGTAAAATAAAGTAATATGAAAATAATGTCTACAATTATAAGAAAGGGATATTTTTATAGGTTATGACCAGTGTTGGAAAAGTTCACTTTCTACAGTGAATTAGTTCAAAGTTCCAGTTCACACATTTTAAAATGAACTAGTTCAGTTCATAGTTCATACTTCAAAAAAATTAAATAGTTCATTTACAGTTCTTCTTTTCCATATGTTGTAAGTTTTTTTTTATTATTTTTTTTATTATTAGGCTATTATTGGCACAACCACAGACAACAAATATTTTATCAACAGGAAGTTTGCACAGAAATGTAGATTGTTCCCATCCTCACTGACCTCGTCATAAAATCACGTTTAAGTACATCTCAACCATTTGGTAGACTACACTTTAAGTCCCTATATTTCATTGAAAAATGCATCAAGCTTAACTCAACCTGAATGAGCCATCTCTACCGTTTGGTGTAGTTGTGCAATGCTAAAAAAATCCACTAGATGACACTGTGTCTGTGAGCGGCATGCCTTTTCAGTGTCCCTTTCAACAGCACATGACACAGCGAAAATGTACTCCTCCTTTGATGACGTATATCGGCGGTACTTTTAAAGGTAAGACTATTTTGTTGACATATTATTGTTTCAGAGTAGTTGTTAAACAGAATTATGTAACTTAGTTAAACAAAAATAAGTCTTATATGGGTCAAATAATTTTTTCAAAACATGCTCTACCAAACGGTTGAGATGTCACTTTATAGTAGAGAAGCTCAGCTAGCTTGGTAAAATTAGCTAATGTTGGTAAAGTTACCTAATGTTGGTAAAATTAGATATTTACAATGAACAAAAGGGTTAGTGTTGTTAAAATTATTAATTTAATATCATTCAATTACATATTTGATGAAAAATGTTTGATCAATATAATTTTTTTTACCATTTCTGTTCTGTATATGGTAAATATCAAGAATAAATTTGAAGAATTAATACCAATTCTGGTGTTACTATTAATTTCATAATTTAAAATTGACTATGTTTGTGTATTACTATATGACAAGCATTGTAAGAGTACATGGTTTGTAATAAAAAAAATTTATGTTTTAGACTTGATAAATGGACGTCAAATCATTTTACAGTACAAAACCATGATAGCACATGGCCATCAGATTTTTTTTATTAGTCAAGAAATTGCACTTAATATGACTTGTTCTGAATGTTGTTCTTTTATTATGAACAGACGTATCAACCGTTTAGTAGAGGACTGTATCTAAAATACTGTAGGGTCTAATTATTTTTCTCCGATTGTTGTTATTGTTATCATAATTGAATAAAAAATGCAAAGAAATAAATTTTCCTTTGCTTTTTTAATGTTGCGTACCTTAAAGGGTTAAATGATCATACTGCCTTCATTCGCTGCTTTGTCGACGGGCAACCGTGGCAACACATGCTGGCTGGTGTTTTTCCAGCTACATATTAAGGCCTGTTTACATGCTGTTTTAGCCGGGTATAGTCGTTAATTGTAAAATGCTGTTAATATGCTGTTGAGCAACAAGTACTGCGGCATCTCTCAGTTCTCTCAAGGATGCATGCTGTGTCCTCACATCCTTCCCCGTTCCTTCTTTCAAGGTAGCCTGGCAAGATAGGTCTCCATGAGAACGCAAGTCCACTCTTTAAAAATAAAACAGTCTTTAAAATAAATTAGACATTTAGAAATGTATTTAAAAATTTAGTAACAGTCATGTCAATCACTGTCCATAGTCCTTGTTCACAGTCTTGTCACTTCCCGTTTGGACTACTGCAACACTCTCCTATCCGGCCTCCCTCACAAATCCCTTCATAAACTTCAACTGGTCCAGAACTCAGCTGCCCACATCATAACTCGAACCCCCTCCATCCAACACATCACCCAACAGCTTTACTGGCTCCCGTTTCAGCTCCGTAACCAATTCGAAATCCTTCTGTTAACATTCAAGGCCATCCACAAACTCGCCCACCGATATTTGTCTGATCTCCTCCAGGGTCTTACTTCCACCCGCTTCCTTAGATCATCCCCCTCCCCCCAGAGCATTTAGCCGCTCTGCTCCCCGTCTCTGGAACTCATTACCACCCCAACTCAGAAACATCGATTCTCTCTCCCATTTCAAATTGCAACTCAAAACACATCTATTTATTACTGCCTATTTCACTTAATGTCAGTTGTTCTGCCTCTTTCTGATGTTGTTTATTTATTTCTGGTGCTTTTAAATGTCTTATGTATCCCTGTATGGTGTCCTTGAGTGCCGAGAAAAGTGCCTTTAACCTGTTAACCTTCGCCAGTGCGCCGATGCACTGAAGCATTTTTTCCCCTACTAGTTTGATGATTATGAATGGATATAAATAAAATGTATTATTATTATTAGGGCTGTCAGTTTGACGTGTTCTTAATTGCGTTCATTTTTTTTTATCTGGAGATTAACGGTCTTTTTGGCCTAGCAAACTTTGTAGTTTTTTTTTTTTTTTCATATACTTTTGCAACAGGACTGGGCTATGAAATGCATTCATTTCAATGGCTTGCACTACGCGAGGATGATCTGTCGCTTTGTCGACTAAAGCACAAGCGGATCTAAGCTATAACGTAAAACAAAACAACAAGCATGCCACACACACTTGTTTGGCTTGCGAGCCGGCCAAAAGTTGGTTAATGTTAAGTTTTGAGTGGATGACGAGCACGAGACGCCGAAATAGATGCCAACAAGTAAACTTTTGCCAAATGGTTCCATTGAAAAGACCAACGTGATATGTGTGCACGTCCCGTCTAAAATACCACACACATCTGATGTGAATTATCTGCCTCCTCGTCAATATCAGGACCTCGTCAGTATTTCTTTCGCTCTTTTATTGATGGACAGTAGCCATGTTTCCATCTACTTGTCAATCGAATTATCTGAAGTTCGGTTAAAAAACACATGCGAATAAAGCTGGTGAAAGTGTGTTTCCATCATACGGCTTTAAAGCGAATAAAAACCTGTACGTAATGACGTCACATGCTGTTTTGCGATCAAATTGGTATATCGAATTGATTTGAGACATTTTAAGGTGTTTCCATTAATTTTCGCACTAAATCGAACAACATTCAAGCAAACTTTTGCAAACAAAGTTTTGTTAGACAAAACGGATCATGCCATCTACCAACAAATGATCAAGTATTTCACAAGTTGAAGCCTAATAATGCTTACCGGTATGTGCTAGCTAGCGACATATGTATGGGATAATGTTTATGCGAGGCGGTTGTTAGCCTGAAGGGGTTGTATTCGCTATAACAACCGCCTCACTATATATTATCCTGCTTATTACATATAAATCAACCAAATAAATAAATACATCAATAATTTGACACAAAATATTGACTTAAAAACGAGTTTATTGATTTAAAAACGAGTATTGCTTCTGCTAAAGAAAATAGTCTGTTCAGTCTCTGAACTGCGTCCATGGCAACGGTGTGTAGCAGCGCCGCAGTCTGTTAACCAGAAATAACAGACCACATTATACATTAGAACTCAACCAAGCCACGTAAAAACAAGCAAAACTAACCTAAGAAAACAACGACGCTATAAACATTGCTATGTTGATGCCGATGCACGTAAATGCCCGACGACAGCGGAGGTGAATGTGGTGTGGGAACGACAGCGCCATCAGTTCTGGGAGATCGTGGTTCATAACCCTTTGGTTGAAGCATTTTTTATTTTGTATTGCTTTGTCCACTTACATCTGTCTTTGTTGACATCCGCCATGTGTGCGCAAACAGACTGGCCGGAAATGAACTCGTCTTCTGACGTGTTGCAACCATAAAAGGTCATAAAACTTAATCGCAATTCATTATTTATTCGGCAAATAACGTTTCCATCAGCTTTTATCGCATTAGCCGTATATCGATCAAGAGAAAATCCGATGAGACCGAACGTATTTCATTTGAGTCGATTTTCATGAAATTTAATCGAATTTTACTGTTTCCATAAGGCATTTTTCATTCGATATCACTTAATTCGGATAAAAATGTGTCGATGGAAACATGGCTACTGTTACATTGAGAGATTATGTGCTCCAAGTGAGAATGTTATTGTGAAATAACCTCTATGCACGAACCCTGATGACGTGTGTCTGAAAGAATCTCAGTCAGCGTCTTTACTTCCGAATGCGCGTTCTGCAGGCCAAGTGTATAGAGGCAAAACTTTAATAAAATCCATTTTCTCAGAAACGGAGACAATGATTTTAAAAACGCTGATTCGCTAGTCGAATTTCGTACGATATGAGAGAATACTAACCCTCAAAGTTGTTGATTTAGCTCGAAATATATAATTTAACTAACTTCTCTTTTTCACTCTTGTGTGACAGCTAAATGCCTCATAGTGTTGTTAACATCATTCACGTTAACCGCAGGACGTTTTTATAAACAGCAAGTGTAATTTGACACTATCTCCACCTAACCCAAACCCGGCTTCTGACCATATACAGACGCAGCACCGAATGTAACTGGGCATGCTGAGACAAACCCGGAAGCGATCGTGCATAGAGGCTATAGAACACTGTATACGCTAATGTTGTTTTCAATTAAAAACATTTGCACAAAGCAAGCCGATCCACTTTTTATCCATTTGGACTTGGACCAATCATGTTAATGGATGAGGAGAGCAAATGTATTAAGGTTTTATTAACGTTACTGTGGTATGAACCAGGGCAGGGGCGACAGCCGTGGGAGTGGAACGAGTCCCATGGTGGAGCGCTGGAGCTTTCATTATGCCGCAGTCGGTCACTGTCGATCAGTTCGTTTTGTTTATGTTTGTTTTACGATTAAAGTTACGTTAACTTTTGCTGGTTCCCGCCTTCTTCCCTGAAGTTGACCTTTGTTACAATTACGTTTGATCTTGAATTCACATTTTTTTACTTCATTCTAACAAAACAGCTGCAAGTGCTGAATTATATGGGTCACTTTATTTGACTAATTGAAATGTGGGCATGTTGAACTATATAAGAATGATTTGTGT
Source organism: Hybognathus amarus (assembly GCA_030378365.1). NCBI lineage: Eukaryota > Metazoa > Chordata > Actinopteri > Cypriniformes > Leuciscidae > Hybognathus > Hybognathus amarus. Next base: position 519,633 of record JAQIUQ010006539.1, read on the forward strand.
TCTGTCTAATAAAACACTTAATATATTAAAGCTGGAAGTAAAACTGGAAATTCAGGGTAAGGTGGATATGATTTCATTGACAGGCAACACAATGGCATGTGCCGTTACACTGGTTAAAATTGCTGATTTCTCTAGATTTAAAAAATTGTTGTAAACAAACTTTTTGTTGTCAACAAAATATATCACTTTTTTATTATTATCAAGAAATCTTACTTATTTTGCCTTTAAATACACACAGAAATGTTTTTCTTACAGCCATTTCCATTTCTTCAAATTTCAAATTTTCATTTTATTTATTTATTTATTTTTAATGTTCAAACAAAAATTGTATGTTGTCACTTATTTTAAGGTTATTTTAAAGAAATGTAATATTACAATTTCATAATCTCCTACCTGACTGAAAATCACAAATATGGCATTAAAAATAATGTCTGAATTTTAAATGCATCACGATGAGGACGTCATCATAGCATTTTTAATACTGAAGTCTGTTTGATTCTCTTTTTTATATAGTTTTGCTTGTGTCTGTGACTTTTTTCTATTTTGCTATCCATACCATTTTTTTTTTGTACCCTGCCTTCAATCCTATTACCAGTAGTCAACAAATCCTTGGTAAACATGTTTATTGATGGTCAGAAGCATGCTTACTTGCAGCAGTATTGTAGGTTGCCTCCCTGTACAGAACAACCATGTCTCATTCGGAATTGCTATTGAATTAATTAAACATAGAAACCCTAATGTGTTTGTTTGGTTGTAATGACTAAATGGTATTGTTGTGTTTTAGCACAGAAGATATATTGAAAGAAATGTCACGTGTGTTCAAAAACAGGTATCGGACCTTTGTCTCAGGGACGCAGGGCCCAACACCCTGATCGCAACAGTGCTGGCCAAGGACCCAGATGGAGATGGGATCACATACAAAATTACAGCAGGCAATGAGGAGGGCAACTTTGTCATTGACAGCCAGAAAGGTGAGACATCATTTTCAGATTTGTTTTTAAGCACTTGATCTCTGTGTGAATGTGAACATTCACTAAGGAACACTCCAGTAGAACAAACCTTAATTCAGTGGTTTCTGTCTAAATATTTACATTACATTGCATCATATTGTTCATTAGTAATTCAACTATTATTAATAATTCATAATTACATGTACTTTCACGCTAGGATGATCACAGCAAGCTATTCAAACAAAAGTGTTTTTTCTTTTAACTTAGACATCATTTAGATACCTAATATGCATTTTATGTTTATTTAATGTATGAGCTTTTTTATTTATACAGTAGAAAGAGACATGAGAGTGGTACAGGCCACACTTAGACTTGTGTTGGACTTATGGTTTTCCTACTAGGATGCAAGCACACGTCCACTGCTGCACAAACACTCACACAACAACAAAAGAAGGCTTTTAGTTTTTGTAGCTTGAACAGTATAGTGAGGATATGAATGTAGTCATGTGAAAGTGATGTGGAAGTGGTTGGGATGGGATGGGTTTCACATCTCATATGATGTGAGCATGTGTTAACAATTCCGACTGCAAAAGATGACTGTAATCTGAAGGATGTTTACGGTTTATTGAAGACGCAATGATTGCTGTGAACATCTGGTAAACAGTGAAATCCAGAATGACAGAGAGTGTGATTAAAATCAACAGCAACATCTGTTTGAAAAGTCAAGTATTGTGAGATTTTAGATCCTCCATAACTTAAAGTACTTTACTGTATCAGTTATATTTCAAATAACCTGAAAAGTAGCTATGCATGATTACATTATATATATATATATATATATATGTAAGCAATAAGGTACGAGAGGCTGTGCTGTATCGTGAAATAAGTAACAGCTGAAGGGCGTTGTTAGGCGCGAAGCGGAGTGCCTGCAACCCCTTCAGCTGTTACTTATTTCACGATACAGCACTTGCCTCGAGTATCTTATTGCTTTTATAAAACGGTTGCCACACAATATTAAAGTAAAATCACTAAAAGCCTACCTTCCGCTGGAAAAAATAGTCCATGAGCGTGAACAGCAACAACGTTCCAATGTGTAAAATGCATGAAAGCTCAAATAAAAACAACACAGAACACGCAGTGTTGCGCAGCAATCAGATAGAACCGTTGGGTGAAGCGGTCGTAGCCAGTGTTTTATCATGAATAAAGCACAGCTCTTGGCCAATCAGAATCAAGGATTCGAACTAACCGTTTTATATATATATATATATATATATATATATATATATATATATATATATATATATATATATATATATATATATATATATATATATATATAAGTCATCACTATAACAAGGAAGTCATTGCTGCTTTCACAAATACAAAATTAGCCTCTATCTATCTCATTATGAAAAGATAATTTTTTTGTAAAGTGTTTATTTTTTTATTTTTTTATTTTTTATTTTTTTCAAAGTTATACTTAATAACACAATAATATACATGTTAATATGAAGTCCTGTTTCTGCCTCCAGGGTAAAAAATTAAAAAAATTAAAAATTAAAGGAAGGCAAAAAATTTAGAAATTAAATCATACATGAAATAATTAGTTTAAATTATCAGAAAAGTAGCCAAATATCCAGTAACTATTAAATAGTAAGAATTTTATTTGGTAATCAGTCTGTACTTCATAAGAAAAGTGTTTACAGATCAGACACTTTGTGTCCCTTGATGATTACAGAGCTTTTTCCTGGGCATTGGCACATTTATATAAACTAAATGAAAATGTAATGTCTGGTTATCTTGGTTATCTGCAGTTCTTAAAACCCTTCGGAGTCTTGGGGTATTTTGGCCCCTTTTGAGTACTTTTTTATTTTTTTTAATTTTGCAACATAAACAAATGTCTACCATACCAATTTTTGGTATCATTTTTTTCAGCACAACATCACCTATATGACCAGACAATTAGTTTATCACTTTGATGTACTGTATCAACATACTGGACCCAAATTCACACAACCAAAAAACACAAAATCCGAATAGAAATATTATAGCTTTTCTACTACAAAAAAAAAAAAAAAAAACACAAACATGCTCAATGAAGCATTTTAAAAGGTTTAAAATGTAAACACAAGTTGTAAATGTCAAAATATACCGGTAAAATTCAGATATAATCAAGCTATATACAAAAAAATATATATGATTTACAAAAAAAGCAAGTGTAGCCATAGGCTTTTTCCCCTCATTTTAGCTTTGCCACTTTAAAAAAAAAAAAAAAAAAAAGTGCACACAAATATACAGAGAGCTATATTTAAGGCCTTGCATTCCCAGTGTATGGGGGTTCCCAAATAGTGCAAATACAACATAAAAAATTGTAAAATTTAGATAAAATGAAAATATATACAGCAAAAAGCAGGTGCGGCAATCTGCGTTTTTTTTTTCTTTTTTGCTTAGAAACTAAAAAAAACACTTCATGTACAATTACACAGCTAGATTACATTACAGGGCTTTCATTCCTTGAATAAGAAGGGTTCCTCAATAGTGCAAATATACCACACAAAAGGTAAAATGAACACAAAATCAAACCATACATTCAACTATTTACAACAAATATCAGGTGTGTTTATTTGTTGTTGGGTTTTTTGTGCCATCTGTGCCACTCCTCAAAACAGTTTATCTAATCTATTCCTAAGCTACCTAAACTATCTACACTACTCCTAAAGTACCTAAACTATTCCTAAACTATCTAAACCACTCCTAAACTACTCTCAAAATCTACTCAAACTAGCAATAATTTCTCTCTCTCTCTCTCTCTCTCTCTCTCTCTCTCTCTCTATTATAACGTATATGTCTCTCTTTGTCTACTCCGTAAATCTTCTGCCTTTCACTTTCGCGTCTTTGCCTCAGTTGGCTCCTCCTTCATTCCGTAAAATGTGCATCCTGAAGACCAGAATCAGCAGATTCACACATTTTCTCAGTTTTGTTTTATGACAAAAACCGACAAAGTTATTAGAATAAATGCAACATCTGTCATATCCCACCTTGCGTTCTTTTAGGAACGAGTCAATATACGTGTACATTTTTTATATAAAGTTTAAATGATCATATCTCCCTTTTTACTTGGTCGATCAACACAAAACAAAAAGTAAAATAGAATTTCAAGTCAGCACTTTCGACAGAAGTGGACGGCAGCGCTCAATGTGACTTTGTTTTTATGCTTCGACGTCTTAAACTGGACAAGTGATTTGATCACGCCGGCGTGATCGAGTGACCCCGAAGGATTAAAAAATTTAGTAATGGCTCAGTAAATATTATTATAAAAAAATAAATAAAAATTGTCAACTAAATACAAATTCTTTTTTAGTCCTCAGACTAACAGCATTTTCTAAACAGCTCACGACTTAATTGCCACACACACCTCAACATTGAAAGAGCTGGACATGTTTTGATGGATTGCAGTTTGGTTGAAGAAGATCGGTCCAAAGATATGGACTTCTCTGGTCCTTATCACAAAATATGTTTGCTGCTTACATTCACAGTGCTTCAATTTAGTGCTCCATTCAGGTGATTCAAACATGCACCGCTTCATTGGAAGCACTGCACTTCCTTGAAGAGTGTCTCTGTTAATTCCCTTCCCTGCATTTTCTCTCCATTCTCTCCTCTAAAGATCAAAGTGTTCCTTTATTGCCCCTTCTGCGGCTCGTCAGATCTCCGTCTCTTCTGAAATTCCCTCTATCATTCATTAGAGCCTCTCCTCCATTAGGTTGTTTTTGTTGGGGCGAAGCAGGGCCTAGACACTTGGTGCTCGTTGTTAATTTACTGTAACTCACAGAGGAATGCGCTCAAGTTGATTTAGTACCCCTTTAAGGATTCAAACAGCAAAGTCAATAAGATGATCAGGCCTTTTGTATTAAAGACATAAATACAAAGACCGCATCCTGTCCATGAAGGATACCGGCACGACAGAGGAGTGTTTACGCTGATAATCAGCCAAATCATCGGCAGCACTCGGCACCTGTCATGCGTTTTTATTTCCCTTTGTTATTTGTAGTGTTTTGATTTTTACTTAGTTCTTTGTTCTGCTAAAAAGCCTGGTGTTAAACAAGGTTTCATCCTCCTAATGCCTAGCAATGGAGAAATTCATTTAAAAAAAGAAAAGAATGCCAGAAAAGATATTTGGCTGACAGGCTGTTAACATTGGACAAAAGATGATTGTGTAATTAGGGATGCTCTAGATGTGTACAGCAATCCATAAAATGACAATACACAAAATATACCATTTTATGTGAATACACATTTTGTTATATTTAGTTACCTAATCAAAAAAGGTAGAATTAGTAGAAATTGCAATACTTTCAAAAGAAAAACAAGAGATCCTCACTCGCTTTTGTCTTCTTAAAGGAGAACTACGGTCAATTTTAACATTGAGCTATTTTTTGTACATTTGGAGTGCTGTCAGTACAGACAAAAATGACAAAAATTGGTTTTGCCTACACCGTGTTATCCTCTTTTTAAAATTCGTACCCTGTTGACTTCAATGGGGCAGGTTCTAAACCTGCTTTTTTAGCCTCTTAACATCCTTGATTTGTCATTACCAGTGCACAGCCATGTGATTGGTGTTATAAAGAGTGACCACGGTCAATCTGACGGCAGTAGATGTGAAAGATATTAATAAAAATGATGTTAAATCAGCCAGCGCACATACCTGCATTTGCTTCCTGTTTTCGGTTGAAGCCCAAAGTAGTCGATTGTTCGAGTTTGCACGTTATTGCTTAGATACCAATGATCGTGCGTGCAAACTCGACAATCGGCTACTTTGGGCTTCAACCGAAAACAGGAAGCAAATGCAGGTATGTGCGCTGGCTGATTTAACATCATTTTTATTAATATCTTTCACATCTACTGCCGTCAGATTGACCGTGGTCACTCTTAATAAGAGGGTACGAATTTTAAAAAGAGGATAACACTGTGTAGGCAACACCAATTTTTGTCGTTTTTGTCTGTACTGACAGCACTCCAAATGTACAAAAAGTATGCATTCGAAAAAGTTTTTTAGACTGGCTAATGTTGGTTAAGGTATTTGAAAAAGTTTTATTTATTTATTATTATTATTATTTTTTATTTTTTTTTAAGTTTCAGAGTGCAAAAATAATGCCCACATTTTGGGGATGTGGTTTGCTCTTGCTCACATTGGGCATGACAGTGATGTAAACTGGCGTAAAGAGCAGGCCAGTAGCATGCCCCTCACTCTTATGTATGGAGACATTTGCTTGTCATGCCCCTTGAGAAACATCTTCCCAATCTGTGATGTGTACTGATATGTGCTGGCTGCCTCTTTCATCTGTGTCCTGTTCTTAGACTCCTGCGGTGTACTACATACTAATCATAATAGACACTTCCAGCTCAAGGACAGATAAATCGCACGCGGATCATTACAGAAATTTCTGTTGCTTAAGCCGCCAGTTTGTCAATATTTATAATCCTGTCTCAAGCACTTTGTTTAATTCTGTTTATATATCTGTTTAAAATCACTGGCAGTGATTCATACCATAGTAATGCCTCGGTATGGTTTGAAACATTAGTTTGGAAAAACATTAGCGGAGACTCAACAGATTAGCCAGTGGCTCTCTTAGCCTGCAGCTGATACAAATGTCGAGAGAATAAAGTTAGAAACTGTGACGACTCCTCATGGCACAAAACACACACACTCTCTCTCTTTTCATTCATTTCAGCCCCCACTAACATTTGGATGGAGAGGTAGTGAGGCAAGGGGTGTTCATATTGAATTAGAATTGATTACATGTTCTTTTTCCCTGAGTTGTGCAACAAAAGGACTAGTGTTGTGCATTAGAATCAATTCAAGAAACTAGGAGACATACTAGGATTTCTCTCTTGCCAATTCTGTGCCAGGTGATGTGCTGGTTTCTTTAATGTCCCTTTGCTGCTAGCTGAAGATAGCAGTCATCTAGCTCTTCAGATTATGAATGCAGAGCTGAATGCAGCAGAGTCTAATGCACTCTCCTGAAAGAGATGGCGCTGCATGGTGTACCGCAGAGGGTCACGTAGGAGCTGACACCGGCTGTCTCCACAGATAAGACACAATATATGAAGCATAACGGTTTTCCTGGCACATTCACAACAACACATACATTTCATCCTTAAAAACACACAATATATACAGGAATTTTGCATTGTACAAACCCCAGGAATGGCTAATATACTCATCATTGCCTTGAAGGTCTGATACAGCCTATCTGCATTATGAATGAGCGCCCAAAGATTAGTTTTCTTGGGTCCATGTATTTTCATCAAGTTTTATGGCATTTACGTGATTTTACTTCTCATACTGTATAAAACGAATTCATTGGAGGCACTGAGGTTGAATGTGGTTTGAGTGGGATTTAGATGAGGGTAATGGCCAATTAAATGTTACTATAAATGTTTGACTGTCACCTCACACAGGATTGATCCGTCTCCGCTCCAGCCCATCTCCTCGACTTCAGGGAGTAAAGTACATCCTGAACGTAACAGCAACAGATGACAACGCCTCCGGTGGGCCGCAGTCACTCTCCGCCATTGCCCAAGTCATTGTAGGAGTTGACGATGTAAACAACAACAAACCTGTGTTTGAAAAGGTACAGTGGATAATAATAATCCATTTGTTGTATACATGTCTGTATATCATTCCTATGCATTTCTGTTTATTCACCAGTTATCAAATTATCCATCCGTCCATTAGTCCATCATCACACAAAGTTTTAATTACATTGACATAATATTTTTAGCAATAGTCTTAAAAGATATACTGAAAAGATCATTTGTTCATACAGCATTATTTTTTTTTTCATGTAGATATCTGTGGCATGTATAATTATATATAAAATCTTAATATAAATTAAAGCTGCAAGCAGCGATGGGCGGGCCTTCGCACCTGTTGCACGTCGTGGTGTGAGGCGGCCGCATTGCATATTCTGGAGCTCAGCCGGTGCGGCTGTGAATTTGATACGCATCCAAATCACTCAAAAATTGACGTAAAAGGCACAGCAGAAATGTGAAGTCGATCCGACTAAATCCCTAGGAGGAGTTCGTTAAAGTACAGAAATGGAAAAAAAATTAGAAATGGCCGACTTCCTGTTGAGTTTAGGGCATTGCTCAAAGAGATCTTTCTGTGCGTCTGGACATGGTAAATGTACCACAGAAATTTCGTACATGTAGGTCAAACATGCGGCGGGGCTGCTTCGGTAAAGGTCATTTCCTGTTGCCACTAGGTGGCGCTATGACTGTGGGTGAATCTCGGCATGTGGATTTGTTCAGGGCGGGACTCTTGTCAAATGTGTAAAATTTCATGCAGATCTGGGCATTTACAGCCAAGTATGCATTTACAGCATCGAAACCCACAAAATAAGACATTTTTCACCAGTCCTGACATGTGTGCCAAATTTGGTGAGTTTTTGAGCATGTTGCAACCACAAAAATGGTGCTTACTTTGCAGAAAAAAAATAAAAAAAATGAAAATAAAAAAAAAAAAGAATCCCAACAGTTTCAATAGGGGCCTCGCACCGTTAGTGCTCGGGCCCAAACAATATATAAATAAAAAAGCTATCGTATACACACACACATAAAACACTGGGCCTAAAATTAACACTCACCAAGTGCAAGTAAAAATCGCTGTTGGCAAGTAAATAAAACGGTGTCAATCGCCAGTTGGCCAGTACATTTTTTTAATGAATTCTAACAATGCAATGTTATGCCTTTAGAACTCTGGATAGTTGATGGGCCAGCGCTGCATCGGCACTAAAGTTTAAGCCTTGCCAATTTAAATATTCCTCCGCAAGAAGACACAAAAGGAAACTCAATCCGTTACTCGCACCCTGTGTGGAAAGTCATGTGTACACACATTCGAAGTGCACACTCAGAAAGCTATGCAAATAATGAATAGAGCTCTCTTTTACATCATCTTGCACTCGAACGGACAAATGCACACAAAATTATGTCAAAAAAGCCTAAGTGTTTGAAATATGTGCTGATTCATTATGGGTCTACTTGATATCTCCTGTAAATATGGGTTGAGTGCAACACTGGAGATATTTAGAGGATATTTAATCTCCAAGGCTGCACAGTGAGGTGAGGAGATGCTTGGCTGTGGGCCGATGTTTAGTAATTAGGAACTTCTCTTCAGGTCTGTGGAGCATTTTGTTTGAGTTTATCTTGGCAGGGTGTGAAGTAAATTAGCGTCCACTGAGATGCAAGACATATCTTTAGTTTTTGAACTAGTGTGGGGAAGCTAAAGTGACGGTTCTTGCTTTGCTGAAAGAGCAAGTAGCTAGACATCTCAAAACAAAATAAATAGATTTATGTATATATATAAATAAACAAATGCCACTTCTAAGCTTCAGATATTTTAACCCCATTCTGTTTTTTTGTGTACTCATTCTCTTCGTCTGCATGCTTTTGATTTCGTTCCTGCCATTATAGCTTTCTAGAATACCTTTGTATGATCTTTTTAAGGATTGAAAAGAGTTTGTTTTATAAAACTCCCACCTGAACCTCTTCCCCATTCCCTCGTCATTTCTGTTCTGGAATATCAAATCGTTCTCTTGTGGATCTGTGAACATCAGTGGCTGTGGATCTCCTCTGAGAAGTTATCTTGTAGGCCCACAGCATGTGTGTTTTATTGCCGGGTTTCAGGAGGTCAATGAGATGGAGATGTTTCCACTTCCGACCTTATGGGATTTCACGCTCATCTTACTGATTGAACAACACAGAATTAGGCACCGGGCTTTAGCTAGCTGCAGGATGAAAGACCATCACAGAGAGGACCGGGTCCCTTGTTATTAATTAGGTGTCAGAAGTGTCCATCAAAGGAGAAGCTGTTGGACTGATTTGGGAATTCTCGCCATGTGTTTTAAACTGATTTATTTACTGTATTTGTTTTCCCAGAGTCACATCTAACCTCATGCTATCCTAAGCTGAGCAAACTAATGATGGAGAGGCAGTGCTTGCTTTATTTTTTTGAGATTACACACACTCACACACGAGGATAAAGGTGTGTGGGTGGTGGAGCATGGCTGAATTATCAAGGCTTATTCCAGACGTCTCCACAGATTCAGTGGGATGGAATTGATTCAAGGACTCTTCAATTATAAAACAGAGATGAATCTCAACAGAACCAAAGAGAATAAGGATTTAATACGCCTCCTCTCTCATTCTTCATACCGTCATTGTGCGTCCAGTCTTCAATGTTTACTGCTTTTCTTTCTATTCATCTCACTTTATCTCTACCCTTCCACTCCATTTCTATTACTTACAATTAGTACTAGTTCACAGTAACACAGTGGCCCTCAGAGATCCTGATTTTGAAGTCGGCTCTCAAATTTTGACTGGAGATCAAGGCTGGCCCCTTGTGATCTGGTCTGTTGGGAAAGATTTTCATTTCAAGTGTAAACAGGCAAATTATGTTTTGTTTACTCTTTTCTTTAAAGCTGCAGTCCATAGCTTTTTGGGTTAAAAATGATCCAAAACACATATTTAAGAAAATACATAACCAGCCAGTGTTCAAAACGATCTGTTTGCCTTAGCTCAATTCAATACGGCAAGCGTATTGTAATAATGTTTTTAATTCCAGTAGTACTGGTGGATTTCCGAGGGATGTTCGAGCATGTCTTTATGGCGTCAGTACGTCACATCTGTACACACACATCTGTATACATAAAGTAGCCTTGTCTATTATAAGCTATATTACAAGTGAGTAGGGCTGTAGTCAAGACCACCTTTGTCAAGTCCAAGACAAGTCCAAGACCAGGACTAGTCGAGTCCAAGTCAAGACCGAGTCCAAAGAGGTTCGAGTCCAAGTCAAGACCGAGTCCAAAAAGGTTTGAGTCCGAGTCAAGACCGAGTCCAGGACAGGAAAAAAAAAGTCTTCAGGGCCTGAATTTCATTTTTGCCAAACAAAATTTTAAAATTTATGTTGCTTAAATGTTTGTGCTCATTGCATTTTTTACAATGGGGTAATGTTGTTAAGAATTAACACAACACAAGGCTTGCTTTAAATAGTCAATTAAATTGAAAAAAGTTACACAAATAAATACAATAAAGATACAAATAAAGACAAATAAAGAGAAATGTTTTTGAATAGGTCTACACTAGTGTTCATAGACAGAAACTGAATAAAGTCATCAAATGGAAAATAACACTGGATAGTATTTTAGTCCTGAATAAATTAAACACATAGGCTAATCCTGATTCCTTTAACTTAAAGCTCTCTTTTCTTGTTTTGACGACAAAATTAATAAACGACACATATGGTTGCTGTCACTTTAAGAGCTAAGAGCATAGATTCTCTGTTCATACTGGAATGCGTTTTATGCTTATTAAAGACAAAACCGACTATGTTTAGACCATTATACTCACGAAGACCGAAATTGACACGATTTGAGTGTTAAAGCAATATAGCTAATCCGTGAAAAATAACTTTTGTTACTGGCCAGCTGCTCTTGAGGCGGATTTTCAATGAATGTGCGCAGAAATCATCCCAGAGAGCGCAAGGACTGATAGTTTAAAATTACTTGAATGTTAAACTGGTAAGACTTAAAAAGACGTGCAAATGTTAAGCTTTATTCACGATGCACTACTGGCTCGAATGCAAGTGAATATTCCGTCATGTCCCGACTCCTGAACGCGAGTGTGTATCATTGCGGCAGCGCTTGATGCGCCTTCCACAACACATGAGAGAAGAAGAAGACGCGGCACCGCTGAACACTCACGCGGTTTCTGAAATTGCGTCTGGCAGATAGTTATTAAAAGAATGATTTGATTTTATAATCTGTGTGGATTACGATTGCGGGAATATCCCACATTATAAATGGGAGACCTGCGGGAATCATTAGAATTGTGCGCAACACCCAGTAACTATAGTAACAGCATGAGAAGACGCGCTCCGTTGTAGTGAGCACTTGGTCGGTTAATTTGGGCATTTTCTAAGTTAACGTTACCCTGATAGGCTAGTAATAAATGAACACGCATACAAAAATGTTGGACTCGGTCGAGTCCAAACGCCATATTTGGCAAGACCAGTGGCCGAGACCGAGACAAGTCCGAGTCCAAATACCAGCGAGTCCGAGACAAGTCCAGAGACCATAGAAAAACGGTCTCGAGTCCGAACTCGAGTCCAAGACCGAACTCGAGATACTACAGCCCTGCAAGTGAGGTTGCCGGAGGTGGAGATTTATAGCCTTTTCTCACAGCACTTGATATAATCAAACGTATCGATTTGATGGCGGGTCCAGAAAGGTTCAAACGACAATTACCAGTGACAACAGATTCACCTGCTGTAAAATGCAAAACACTTTGTTCTGACTTTTTCTGTAAGTGGCTAACTTACAGAAAAAAAGGAGACTGCAACCAGGCCCATGCGAAAACAAGGATACATATCGGAAGGAGATTACATGTAGTCCCGCAATGCTGACGTTGTTAATATTAACAATTTGAGAACAATGTATAAGAACTCTCATCAAACATTGTGTTCATCCACGCTTTGCCGTGTCGAAGTACAACTCACGTAAAGTTGATAAATCCGGGTATAACTGCAAATTGCCGAATTCGAACAGAGATGCCGACAAAGAGGAAAAACTGCGGCCTGTAGCTTTAACTGTTTGTTTTTCCTTTCTGTCTATCCTCTTACAGTGTACAGAGTATAGGGAGAAGGCCTCAGTGCTGGAAAATAAGCCAGCAGGAACATTTGTGCTGCAGGTCCATGCAGATGATGCTGATGAAGGAGCCAATGGAAAAGTCACGTATGGTTTCATGCATAAGGACAGCACTGTTCCTGCCTTCAGCATTGAACCAGAAACAGGTAACGATTCAAGCACACTCATTCAATAAGCTCATTCATGGTTCAGTGAATAACCAATTACTGTACTAAGAGAATGAAAGTAGTCAGGCCTTTTAAAATCACCGGATGTCATTTGAGATAAGTCACTGGATTTGAAATATTTTTTTTTGATGGGGTAACTAGTTAACGCAACCTTTTTCTTTTTTTAAATATCTTATTAAGCACTCTCTTATAATGTCATCATCAATCTCTCTATCTCTCCCACTGCCTACCTTGTAGTATTTTTATGAATTCTAACTTGAGTTTAAATCACTTAAATCATAGCCTTTCAAAACATGCCTACTCTCAAAGAGAGAGAAAAGAAAGTATTTAAATGTGTTGTGTCAAGCCCCCTTCTTAAAGACACGGAATGCTTTATGAAATGAAACTGTTCATTGGACATCAATCATTGTGTCTTGTATGGAGGAGAATAGAGAGAGACAATAGGAATGGATTGCAATGGGAGAAACTTGAGGCACATTTGCAGTGACTCAAATGCAAATTGGGAACTGTTGAGAGATTTGACACTCTGAACTCAAAGCGCAAAATGAAATAACATTTCCTACTATATTGCTGTAGTGTTTGCTTATGTAGTGTCATTTGCTTGATTTCAAAAGATCGTGTTGTTCTTTATTATATAAGATTAAATGGAGATGTAGCCTTACTGTGATTCATAATGTAGGCAGCTATATTGACTTATCTGTAGGACTGTGGACAAATAAAATGAAAAAATAATAAAAGAATATCTATTGGTGAACAGAATCTCCATGGTAACAGAGCTACTATTTCAGGTGTTATCGTAACTGCTATGAAGTTTGATCGGGAGAGGCAGAGGGAGTATGCAGTAACAGTGACGGCCACGGACCAAGCGGCGGACCCCTCATAGGCATATGCCAACTCAACATTCTGATCCTTGACGAAAATGACAACAACCCCAAATTTGAGAACTTACGCTACGAATGTGAGTATTTAGCAACTTTTTTTCAGCATCTTTTATGTTTTTTACCTCTTGAATTGTACAGAGCTAAAAAAAATAGGCACTTAGTATAGTTACATATCCATGTTGTTCCAAGCTGTCCACATCAATTATGAAAATAAGAAGTGACAGTCATTCACAAAACACAAAAACTAAAAAGTTATCGGTAACACTTTACAATACGGGTGCACTAAAAAGCATTAATTCATGCTAAACTAATGCACAGATAATCATGAGTTAATGTGTTACTAATGATTATTTAACCTACAGTATTCATTAATGATTACCACAATAGAAACTAATTAAGTGCCTGTAGGGTTAATATATTAGTTCATTCATGAATTGTTATTAAGTAAATGTAATTGTGGATTAATTCCATAATAACTCATTTTTAACTAATAGTGTCAATTAATATGTTAATTACCAGAATGAGCCAAAGCCTTGTATTTCAACTTCCAGATAATATGACAGGTACACTAATATGCATTAATACATGATTAATTACTACATTGTTAGTGCAAATTCATGTGCAAATTACTACAATTACTAAATGACTAGTTAATAATGATGTGCCCCAACAAGTAAAGTCATAACATAATGATACCTTTGCAAATCATTAGCTAATGATTAATTAAAGCAGAGAACTGGAAGTTGAAGTGCATAGCTTTGACTAATTATGGTAATTAACACATTCATTTACACTATTAGTTAATAAAATATGTTATTACGGAATTAATACACAATGACACATTGAATTAATAGCAATCCATGTATTACTTAATCTATTAATCATATTGACTCTTTATTAGTTGCTGATGCAATAATCAATAATTAATGGTTTAGTTATTCATGAGTCAAACATTAACTCAGTATTATCTGTGCATTAGTTAAGCATGAATTAATGCATATTAGTGCACCCGTATTGTAAAGTGTTACCAAGTTATCTCTGTTCAGAACAGGTCAGATCAGATTTCTTTCAATGCATTGTAGCTGAAGAGTATAAAAATAAAACGCATTCCTTACATGTTTACGAAATTCAGAATCCTATGCACAACTCATCCTTTCCCTATGGTACTTGAGGGGTTTATTATATAGTACCTGGACATGGTTGCATAGTCAAGTCTCAAGTCTCAAGTCGGCTATCTTCAAAACACAAATTAAGATATTTTAAATTAAACTTAGTATCTGTTCCTCTCTTGAAAGTCAAGGTAAGCAAAACTTGCAAATGATACAAAACGTTTGTAAAGGCATTGTAAAAATGAATCCATATTAATCAAGTGTTTTAATCAAAGTCTTTTGAAAAGAGCATTGCTTTATATGTTTTGACTATACAAACACATATAAACACGAAAATGATGCTTGAAAAACCAATAAGGATTGTATGCATGAGCTTTTGTGTTTACCATATGTGATACTCTCTGTGTAGGTGTATTTATATGTAAATAAAAGCCTAAACTAAGATGAGTTGATGCATACCTCTCTCATTTCAGTGCGTGCATTTAATCGCTCTGGCGCGCGAGACACTTTGATCGCACTTAACTTAACCCAGGTCATTCAAAAAGGGGCCAAGCAGAGAAGTGACCACACACCCCCACGTTTTCCCTATTTAAATACAGTTACACCAGTAGAGTAACTCAACCAAGAATGGTGGCACAAAATAAAACGTTGCACTTTTCTAAGCGTGTAAATTGGATAGCTGAAATGTATGGCGGAATACTACAGCAAATGCTTGGGAGCACTTCGACTCGGCATAGTAAGATCATCACTTGTGAAAAATCCTCTCCCTCTCTAGAGGCATGATATTACTGTGCCGAGTCCATAGATATATATGTGCTGAGTTGAAGTTCTCCCGAACACTTGCTGTGGTATTCCATTAGGATCGGTGGATATGACAGATTTCAAAGCTTTTTAGCAGTTTCCATTGCATGTTAAATTATTGCTGTCTTCCTTCTAACAGACTTCTTGCGTGAGGACACCATGATTGGTACCAGTTTTTTGCGAGTGGCTGCACATGATGATGATTACAGCACTAATGCGGTCATCACTTACTCCATGTCCGAGGAGCAGCCGGAGTATCTGTCGAGTAAATCCACTCACTGGCTGGATCTATGTAAACCAGCCTATCTCTCAGGTCAGTCCTACTCCAAACAGCCAGCTCAGGCTCAGATTGAACCGAGTGAAGTCCTGATGGTTCAAATGTAAAGTGATTTTGAGTTTACCTGTGTGAATGTGTGTGGGTGCTCCACACAGTCGAAGAGTTTTAAAAAGCAAGTTTCAGACTTGAGATTTCTCAGAAATACTTTCCTCCAGAACGATTCATCATTAAACTCTCATAGAGGGCAGGAGTTTGAGAAATCCAAAATTGCACTTGCAACATGAATTTTATATACTTCCTTTGTGAAGTTTTAAGATGCCGCATTGTGAATGATTTAGCAGGTCTACAAGAGTTTCTCACAGCCCTCTGCTCAGATGATTGATTGGGTGGTAACAAGGTCTTTTACGGATTCTGCCTGTTTCTGTAAAGCTGATATCTGAAATAACCTCACACTGAAATACAAAAGACTTGTTTAAGCATTAATTGTGGTTATTGATGGGTTGTTTGTGTGTGTGAGAGAGAGTAGGTGTTTTGGTTTGAATGCCACTGATATCAGACCACCTTTGACAAGAGACCTTTGTTACTGTTTCTATGACTACCAAGATCAGCTGGTGTATATTGGGACTTTTTGTGTCTCTGGGTTTGAACGTTTGTATACATTCTTTGTGCGATTACGGAGAGTGGGTGAAAATTGTTTAGCTGTCATTTCACATCATTCTGCATGCAGACGGTCTGCTTTTTCCAAGTGGATGTATGCATCTGCAGTGAGATGACAACAAATACAATGATGTATCTATCTGTTGTGTTGACACACTTGACACAGTTCCATTTAAAGGAGCACCGAGATTGTTTAAATTTTTGAATGCCAAGGATATTCCGAGTGTCTTCCTGGAGGACCCACTTTTAAAAAATAAAGGATGTGAGAAAAATAGTGTGATATTATAAAGAGAAATATACTTATGTTAAAATAGAATAGTATCTACTATTATTTACTATATTGTGTGTGAATTGTATATGCAGATTTATCTATTTTAGTTCAAATCTAGTGACTTGTCAATTAAAAAAAAATGCTATTAATCTCAAGATAATCTCTTTTATACACTTTGAAACTGCATTTCTGTTCGATCCACTATTGTAAAATATGATTGACAGTTAGCTTACAGTTTGGATCGGCGGTATGGTTTTGTTCTGGGTGAGAACTCCCTGCGCATCCATGCAGCCCAGCATGTATAGAGAAGGGAAGGGAGGGCAGCAATAACCCCCATTAGGGTAAAAAAACAGAGCCAACATGAATGTATGCCAATATCAATTATTAATTTTAATGTATAACATAATTGGAGAATTTTTGTCCGATTCAGGGGAAATCAGAATGCCAAATCCTGACTGATGAGAGGAGAGCTGGGGATGGAGGAGGGTAATTAGCTCCTGAAAAACGTAATAGCTGTTGATAATGCTGAAGGAGTATGAATATGAAAACAGTGATGGGCATCATATTCCTATTAGTAGACATGTATCAGCTGATGCGAGCTGACTAACGTGACCTGGCAGAACTGACACCACTTTTGATTACTATCAAAATCTTTAAATTAGTAATTTTTGTTAAAATTATTTAAACTTTTTATTTGTATTTTATATGTATTTGACATTATCATCGATAAATGTGTTTGATTGTTTCCAGAGGACCTACATCAGCAGACAGATCATCGCTACAGATGGAGGGAATCGGAGCAGTTCAGTCGAGCTGGCAGTCACAATCACTAATGTGAAGAATCAGCCTCCACAGTGGGAGAAAGACAAATACGAGGTCGTCCTACCTGAAAACACTGTCAGAGACACTCCAGTTGTGGTATGTACTTTACATAATGCTGAACACTTACAATCTACTAGAGCTCTACAGATATGTCAGTTATGCAGATTTATGCCTGCTTTTTACTTCGATTAATAACAGGATCAAAGCCATACAGCATAAAAAGCTATGAATTTCAGTGATTCCAAAGATATTATTACATAAGATATCGATTTCACCAAAGCTAAATGTACTATGAATGTGGGACCAAAGGCAAGAGGAAAAAACAAACATATAGCTTCTACTAAGTGAGTTATTACTTTGACCTTTGAGGCACTCCATTAAAAGGATACTTTACCTCTGGAAAGATTAATGTATATTTAAAATGGATCTGTTGAAGAAATGTGAAATTATTTTGGATTTTTGGTGCTTTCTAGACTGAGAAAGCCAGAAAATGTATTTTTGGCTTATGTAGATGAAAGACAACAACTCCCCAGAATGCACTTGATTCGGTTCCCTAGGAGGCCATGCCTACCGGTAACAGATCGCAATAGTTAAATAACAAGTCTAGGCTACTAGTGAGTCTCCATGATGAGTCTGCCCGATAATGTGTTTCAAGATTGCCCAAAATGTCCGGGATTCGGCTTTTGCGTTCTACAGTCGCCATTCATCATGTTTACTGTGGCGAGCAGGACGAGGCTAGGGCTGCGGGAAAACAAGAAGGTGTGGGGTGCAAGGCCGGTTAAAACGCACATCAACCAATCACTTGTTTAGCGTTCATGTAAACACTACATTCAGATTCACCAATCAGAATGAATTCAGTTAGATTGAAACAAAGGGTGTGCATGTAAACAATAATGGTGACTGCAGAAAGCAAAAGCTGAATCCCGGACATTGACGGCCGGATGTCCGGGAAAAGAGGATGGTAACCCCTACTACTCAGCTTTCTCCACAGAACAAGAGCCTGCTTGCTTAGCTTCCCAAAAAATATGGCTGACACTATGTGTACATTCTGTGAGTGAGATCCTACCCACTATGGGCAGGTCGAAAACATGCGGAACAGCCCCTACTACTGACTGTAGTCTTTAGCCTCTGGCCAAAAAAATCCCCCAATGACACAAAATGATGACAAAAAATACAAAAATCACTCGTCTCAGGGGGATATGAAGGTGGAAAGCATGGCAATTTAAAAATACTACTGATTTTCTATACATAGCTTAATGCTAAATCCTAAAGTATCCCTTTAATTACTATGTCTTTTATGTATGCATTGAAGGAATGCTATGATGAATGTGGATAAGTTTTAATCCCACTATAAGTTTGTGGGTATTCCTTGAGGGACTCTGAGTTCCCAGACACTGTCGACTTTACTGTCATGTACTGGCGGTTACAACTGACAGTCTGTGCTTTCTGCTCGACCACACAGAGTCTTCACACAGGCTGTCACAAAACACATCCACAAGTACACATAGTCACACACTTACACACACTCAGATAGTCCATTTAAAACTAATGGTAAAATGCTGTAGGATTTTTTTAAGCTCCAGTCCCCACTTTAGCCAGAGCTTCTGTATTCCTACCATTAATGATCTGATTTTTTTATTTCAAATTTTAAGGGTGCCATTTCATTACATGCACTATTTAGGAAGTCAAGCCAATCACTGAGTCATTGGATAATTGGATAATTTATGGACATTTCCTTTTTTCCCCCATTTTCATTTGGTTACAAATGCACTGAAAGTATTCATTTGCTGAATTTCCTGGAATACATTTATTGTCAGTAATTATTTGTACATTATTAATGCATATGAGCATTTTATGAACAGAAGCATAATCAAACAAATGACGAAAGAAAAGAAAATAAATAAGACAAAAATAGAAAACTGTCCTGAGATAAAGCTTGCTGTTCTCCTAATTGATCTTGTATTTAAATGTTATTTGTGTTCTTGATGGTATAGGAAGTATTTAATTTATCTGGTGATCTCTTTACAGTTGCCCTATTAACAGAGTTTCACAATTGTTAATAACGTCTCGGTTACTGAACGTAACCTCAGTTCTCTCTAGAAGAGGGAATGAGTGTTGCTTAAGCTAGCTTATGCTATGGGAAAACCTCTTTTCTCAAGAATACTGGAGCAAAAAATATCCTTATAATTTGTATTAATTTAAAACACATTTTCTGCAGTGAGCAGACCCAGGCGAGGCAGCTCGTGAGCCTTTTGGCTGCTCTGCGGCAACTGCTGCAACAAAATCACCAATGAGGGCGCTGGTCCCCTCAGTCGTCACATAGTCTTATGCCAATATTAGCCAGAGCTTGATTGGATGATCCTTGGTTTTTATTAACTGAAGCAAACCCAGATGGTAGTCCCATGGCAGGGTTACGCAACACTCGTTCCTTCTTCTCAGAGAGAACTGAGATTACGTTCAGTAACCGAGACGTAAGTACTATCATGTTTCATAAGCTAGCTTATACTACAGTAACCCAATTAAAAACGCTGTGCGTGCTAAATCTACCACAACACTGACCCAAGAGCAAGTTCCCTGAGCTCATATACTGTAATATGGGGATATAAAAAGGGCATACGTGGTTACCTTAAGTGAACAAGGGTGCTTAACACTGTATAATAGCCAGAGGAGGCATTAGCCTTCCTGAACTGAAACTTTTGCGTAAGCAATCTGGCAGAACTGAGCAGATTAACTAGATGATAACGATATAGCTTGAAGAGCAGGAACTTCCAGGTTATAGAACCTTATAAATGTAGATGGAAAGGCCTAACCTGCTGCCATACAGATATCTTGAAGAGAAATCCCACTGGACCAGGCCCACAAAGAGGCCTCGTCTCTAGTGGAATGAGCAACGAAGGCCCTTATATGCATAAGCCAGTGAGATAGCGTCCACTATCCACCTGGAAAGGCTATGTTTCGAGGCAGCTAGACCATTAGATCGGCCATCAAAAGAAACTAAGAGCTGTTCTGACTGTCTGAAAGCCGAACTTTCCACGTTTGAGGTCACAAGAAAGGCGGTTTTTGACAAGAGATACTAAAGCTCAATCCCAATTCACCCCTTGGCCCTTCCCCTTAGCCCTACCCCTCCGTTTTGCGTGTTCACGTCTAGGGGTAGGGTGTCCCGATTCTTGTTGAGATCGAGGGGTTGGGCGAAGGGGTAGGGCTACATAGCCCTCGAAACAGAGATTTTTCAGAGGCACACTCCAAACGGAGGGCTATGAGAAAGTTCACGGAATGCATTGGAAATCACCGGCGAGATGGATCGCAAACGGTTAAACATTTAAATTTAGCGCCAGCTGATTCCACGACGCACTTTATTTACTCTTATAATAACACTATAACCGTTTAAATTAAGAAATGGTATAATAAATTACCTTTCTGATCAGAAAAGACATACATTTCGAGGAAGGGATGTTATAATCATCATGTTTATTCAAAGTTAAGAGCAGCTGCGCTGATTTTCAGTCGTTGTCATGGAGAAATCTTGTAAAAGCTCTGTAACGGCAGAGCCATCGCCGACGACTGATGACGTATCGGGTTCATGAAGGGTTGTTCCATTTCGTAGGGTATATTTCAACCCCTTGGCCCTTATAACTCCGTTTTAAAGGCCAAGGGGTACACTCGAAAACAAGGGGTAGGGCCAAGGGGTGAATTGGGATTCAGCCTTAGAGGTGTAGCCCTTGATGGCACACACATGTAGAGCCCAAAGCTTGGGGTGTGTGTGCCAAATCGTGCCCCCGCCCTGTGAGAGGAGATATCTCCTCAACGGGACAGGCCATGGAGCCAGGCTCTAAAGCTGCATCAGCTCTGGAAACCAAACTTGGTTCGGCCAGAACTGAGCAAGTAGAGACCCAGAGGAACCGTTCTCCCTGATACACTTGATTACCTGTGGTAACAGCATGATCAGCGGGAAAGCGTAGAGAGGCGCCTGGGCCAGTGATGGGACAGCGCGCCTGTTCTTCGTAAAGCATATTGGACACTGAGCGTTGTCTTAACATGCAAAAAGGTCGACCTCCGCTGTGCCAAAAGTGTCCCACAACTGCTGAACTTTCTGAGGGTGGAGAGACCATTTCCCTGGGGGAACATTGTCCCTGGACAGCCTGTCTGGCGTGCTGAGAAGCCGGCACCTTTTTTACACTTAAAACACAATCGGCATGAACCGCCTTTATTGAAACTGGCCCTGAATGTGTGTGTGTGACTGAGTGGGCCGTGCTTATGTGTAGGGGTGAACACTGGGACTTGGGCACATTTCCTACATTTAAGAGCAGGAAACTCTTCACTCTTAACTCTTCACTCCCCGAGGTGAGAAGAGAACATCCGTCCTACTCGTTGTCCGACTCATCACGGAGATGGGAGCTACCCAAGGCGGGCGCTGGCCATCCGTGAGTAAAAAGGGGAAAGCGATGAAAGTGGGGATCCCGCTGGCATGCACTCGTCCATCGGAACCTCCTCAGGTGGCCTTTGAGAGCAGCCATTCGTACAGTGTGGCGCAGAAGACGGAGGTGCGGAATCCACATTGAATATGGCCAGTCCAGCCCACAGGGTCGAGAAGGCCATGGTGTTGCACTCGGGACATCCGCCCTTGAACAGCGCGTTTTCCGCTTGGCCCAAGCAGGAAGCGCACAGGATATGGCGACCCCCGTTGGCGAGAGGGGCTTTGCACGAGCCACAGGAAATACGAGGCATTTGAAGCTACCTCTCTTTTAGATAGATTACACGTGAGTGTTGCAGCGGCAAACACACATGGAACGAGAAAGGATATTGGAGCCGTATAGCAAAATTCTTCTCTGAAATCCAGGGATAAGAAGGCTTTGCTTAAGAGATTTTGCTTAAGGAGCATCCTGTTGAGCTCTGGCTTATATTGGCATAAGCCTTGCCCATTCGCACAGGACGTGACATTGCCCAGCGCCCTCATTGGTGCTTACGCAACGAGCAGTCCCTTAATAGGTTGCAGCAGTTGCCGCACAGCAGCCAATAGGCACGTGAGTGGCTCGCCTAGGTCTGCTCGCTGCAGCAAATAGGTTTTAAATTTTTAAATATTTTTTGGCTTCAGTATTACCTAGAAAATAGGTTTTCCCGTAGTGTAAACTAGCTTAAGAGAACTGATAAATAGAACGTAAAAAAAAAAAAAAATAAAACAGAATTGATTTTAAATATAGCTTTTTTGATTTTGATAAATTGAATGTATTCTTGCCAAAAAAAGAAAAAAAAGAAACTTTTGAATGAGTAGTCTATATATGAATGTTAAACGAATTCTCCCCTGTCAGACTATCAAGGCCACTTCTCCACTGGGTGATCCGAGGGTGACTTATAACTTGGAGGATGGATTGGTGCCAGAGAGCAACATGCCTGTTCGTTTCTCACCTTACATCCGAATCGTGAGGATGGCTCCGCCTCTATTCTTGTTGCTGAGCCCCTGGACTATGAGACCACACGCAACTTCATGCTGAGGGTTCGAGCTCAGAACGTGGCTCCTGTACCCCTGGCTGCCTTCACTACCGTTCACATAAACATCACAGGTAAAGGTCTTCATCAGAAAAGAGATTTCAGTCTCAAGGGACTTACAACAAAAAATAGAAATAAACAAACAAACAAACAAACAAACAAACAAAAAATAAATAAAAAGGTCATCTACAGTATATGAGAGGTTGTCATGAGAAACATGTTTAACTTAATGAGTTCCAATTATTATGTGCAGTGTATTAGTATATATGTCAACAAGAATGACAAACATTCCCTGGTGCTCCTATTATGCTATTGTAAAGGTTTCTTGTTTTGGAGATCTCCTATAATTCACATGCATCTATGGTGAGAAAAACAAAACAAAAAAAGAACATTAATTTTCTCATAAGGGAATGTTCATGATTTATTTAAGGGGCCACAGGAGGAAATTTGGGATCTGTAGTCAAAAAAGACTTGGCCCTCCCTTCACCAGCAATAATTTTTTGTATGACCCTCCAAAATGATTGTGAAAAAAGGCATGACCTCTCCTCGATAATTTATTGATTACATCTATACTGGTTTGCACTTAGCAAAGATATTCAGATAGTCATTCCAATGATAAACGACTAAACTAGGGCTGTAACGACAAACCAAACCTACCTTGGTTCTTATCACGATTTTTTATTAAAAAAAAAAAAAAGTTTTTGTTGCTTGTTCATGTAAAATGTAAGGGTGACGCTGTCAATAATGTATCTTAAAGCTGCCACAAAGAACCGGCAAACGTAAGGATTATGAATAATGTAGCAAGGGGACATTTTAATTGTTTATTTATAAATTTATAAACAAGTCTTTGTCAGTGTCGGCTGCAAATATAAAGGTGAGATCGCGAATCTTCGCAGTCGTGAACGCGCCAGAGAGAAACGCACATCTCAAAACAGATTGCTACCTTGGGCTATACGCTGAGTTTCGGTTCATTTATTAGACGAGAGTCCAGTTCACGTGCATTGGCGCCTCTGTTTCATCATGATCTATTTTCTATTATATTTACTTCTTATTTTATTAAATCCAGGCAATTGGTTGATGAAAAATTTATTAAAATTAAGATACAATTAAAAATAAACGAAATTCACTTTAAAGAAAGGCTTTGTGCTTTCTGTTTGAGGTCTCTGTGAAAGTTTTAAAGTCACTTTCAGAGCGGTCATGTCCGTAACAAAGAACTGTCATGTCCATATTATTATTTTAGTTTTTTCCAATTTCATAAAAAACTTAATTTACTTTAAATAAAAAATGTCTACAAAACAACACTTAGGAACCTATTTTAACGATCTGAAACGCAAGTAACAAGTAACTTTGTGGGCTGGTCTTGGGCGCTGTTTCTATTTAACCGGCAGGATAAATGACTCTTGTGCCAGGCACAAGTTTAAAAGGGGTTGGTCTGAAGTAGCCTCATTATTCATAGGTGTGGTTTGGGCGTAACGTGAAATAAACCAATCAGAGCGTCATCCAACATACCCTTTAAGAGCAGGTGCGCATGTTGCATGGCGGATTGTTATTATAACGGCGGGTTTACCAGGCGCACGCCAGGAGCGTTCACAGCCGAGGAGACCAACGTTCTTGTCAGGGCAGTGAAAAGACAGAGAAGTGACGTTGTATGGGGATGGGAGAAACCCACCCAAATCAGTGTCGGTTAAACATTATATTCACATGTTTCTTGCCACTATTGGGCAAACAGGTCTGATCCTTCAGTACTACAATTAGCCTTAAAAAAATTGGGTAATTGGGTTTTTTCATCTTCATGTAAACCACAATGATTTCCCTCATGTGTTAATATTTTTCCTTGTTATAATGTATGATTTGCAAAAATAAAAACTGCTGCATCTGTGTTGATGAGAGAATCAAAGTGTATGTGCGTTGTGCACCCGCTACATTATGGCCAAGCATGCGCACTTAAAATAGCATTATGAACAACGCGCAACGCGCCACTGACTTTAGACCAGTTTTTTCTGGTCAGTGGCGCAATTGTTTTCTGGAACTGCAAAATAGCATCAGGGAATGTTTGTGCCGAAACATGCCTCCTTTTTGCCCTGATCCACCCTGTTCAGTTCAGTTCATTTCCTGGTTTACCGATGTGCATTTTCGGAGGAAAAAAGCCTGCTTTGCGCGTGTGCAAAATAGGAATGATACATGTGTTTGTGTATAAAGTCATTTGCGCTGGGTGCAAGTTAGAGCCCTTAATGTCAAGTTGTCAAAATCATGTCTGGCCATGTCTCCCGATATATTGCGTAGGTCAAAGGCTATAGGCTACTTTTCATAATCAACATAGATGAAAAAAAAATCCATTATAATAAATATGAAACTAAATGCGCTTATTATAGCTACAACACACACAGACTCCATTTGTACAAATTGCATCAATTTAATTCTGAATTTTGCACACAAGTTGAAAGGCATTTGTTTGTGCTCAATAAAACATGTCTGCAACATTTATCGAGTTCACGGATAATTGTGCATGCATTTTCTAATCATTATTATACTAAAATCATAATAAAGTACAGTAGAAGGCTTCCCTTTCAGTAGTCCAAATTTGCGTTGATGCTGCCATTTTCGTCTTTCTTCTTTGGATTTCTTCAGCTCCTGATTCAGATAGATTAGCTCATTCAACCGCACAGCGCTCACACCTCACGAATTGAAGCTTACAGCTCCCAAACTTTTTAGACATGTTTAAAAATTATTGTGAGGTCGAGAAGGTTTGGCTCGGCTTGTACCTTCATAACACATGACAAGGTAGATTTGAAGAGTTCAGATGCAAAAGCCTCTAAATGCCATTTGAAATTTTCTTCTAAAATGACCATTTTTATCAAGCTTGTATATTTAAGTTCAGTAATTTCACTTAAATGACAATTAATAGGTAATCTTCATTGCCATTTAAGTGAAATTACTGAACTTAAATATACAAGCTTGATAAAATGATCATTTTAGAAGAAAATTTCAAATGGCACTTAAAGGCTTTTGCATCTGAACTCTTCATTTACTCACCAACATTGTTGTTGAAATACAATAATAATGCAAATTACTAAAATATGGTAGTATCGTGCTACAGCGCACTTTATATCAGCTGCAGTTCTGGCGCCTCAGTCCCAAAACACTCAAGGTACATTCATATCAAATGTTAATGCCACTGTAGGACACGGGACACTGCACTTATTCGCAATCACAAAAGTTGATTATTTGCTCGTGCTTTAAAGCTTTGCCGGGTAAACATTTCATTGGTGTGCCTACTGGTGCGCGCACTGTCGAACAGCGTCTAACTGAATTTTTGTTGGGTCAGACCCATCTGATAGCGAATGGGGGCCGAGACAGAGAGAGCTATAGCTACGTGAAAAAAAATATGCACCAAACAAGCCACTTTGAAATTTATCTGTTTTGATGAATACAAAAGTTGTGTGACCCTCCCCTATAGACTAAAAAACGTTGGATGACCCTCCCCCTCAACAAAGAATAAAAAGACATGACCCTCCCCTATTTTCCTCTGGTGGCCCTTTCCATAAATACCAAGCAAGTCCTAATATACATTGTTCAT
Organism: Hybognathus amarus; assembly: GCA_030378365.1. Lineage (NCBI taxonomy): Eukaryota > Metazoa > Chordata > Actinopteri > Cypriniformes > Leuciscidae > Hybognathus > Hybognathus amarus. The sequence continues at coordinate 546,331 of JAQIUQ010006539.1, forward strand.
CGCCTCATTTCTCAGAGTCTGAAAACGATTTGTTTGAACATTCAGTCTCTCTAAACCCCTCCTTTATGAGAGCCTACACTGCTGAAGACCATTAGCTGGCATTATAAAAATTTGTTGCAAATCTATGGAGGTTATGCATAATGGTTGCATTTTTATAATGGTGACGTAGTTTCTATAACAGGAAATGAGACTGGAATTACTGATGACTCGTTTCAGGCAGTTCAGAATTTTTTTAATATGTCGTGCACTTTGATCTTTCAAAAAATTGCAGACCTTTTACATTAACAAACAGCTATATTACACCATGAAAGGTATTCAAAAATGCATAATAGGGGCACTTTAATGTGAACGATTTAGCTCAATCAATTTGAAAAGAGGTATTTTTTAAACCATTAAATGTAGAAAGTTACTTCCATGTAAACCTTTGAACCCAGATCAGATTCAAAAGTACAGGCAGGACTCTAGGCATGTGGTAAAAAAACTAAATTAAAATGAATGACATAATATAGATATATTACATTGACCAGAAACATCTCAACATGATGTGTCTGGCAGAACTTAAATAAATGCAGAGTGTTGATTATAATGAAATCCAAAGAGTAGCGTGTACATGAAATGCAGCTCTTCGCATGCTCAGAGATAATATTCAGAAAACGTGTGATGCATGTACTTATAAAACATTACATCTATACAATTTGCCTAATTAGACTAAACTGATTCAAATTGACAGTGGGTGTAGTTGTGTGGTGCTGTTGGTTTACAAGTTTGTTTACAAACATGTATATTTCTTAAAGGATCTATCACATCAAAACAATTTACAAGGAAGTACAGAGGCGGTTCTAGACCATTTCAACTGGGAGGGGCAAGCTGGGGCCAGTTGTATGGTTAGAGGGGCCAGTTACATTTAGACCTTAAGCCCCGTTCACACTACACGCGACTTGTCGCTGCAGAGTCGCCCAATCGCTGGCGATGAGGTCGCTAGTGGGCGTTCCATCACTAGTCGCTACGCGGGACATCCAAAAGACAGCGATGTAAAACAAAGTATGATCAGATGCAATGAGTAATCATAGTATGGGCCTATTTTATTCTGTGATATGTTGCAATAGAATATTAATATCTGTGTACAGATACAAGATATACTGAATATTTCATAGAATACATATAATATTAATATGTGTCCATCAGTATACAGTACTTATGTAATAGGTTGTACAGTACAGTAATAGGTTATTTATATCTAGTATACATTGATTTCAATAACATTATGGAGTATATACACATGTAAATGGAGAGTGTAAATAGCACTAAAATATTAGAAAGGCCACTATAGTACGTTAACTTAGGTTTTGTTTACTGTCTCTGTCAAAAAAAAATAGTTAATTGTACAGACTATTCAATCATTTGAACCTACTTGGAATCCCCACAATCGCCGAAACTCCTTTCCACGCATCGTTCTTTTTATTTATGTCCCTGTACGTGGGCAGAGACATATCAAACAAAATTGGGAAATTGCTAACCGCAAGGATCAATTTCTCATCCATCTTTAACTCAGCGTGCACTAAGGCCCAGGGGCTGAGGAGAAGGATCACGCTCCACTCCTATTGGTTGTCGCTCGCGAAAATCGCTCTTCATTTGCATAAAGTTAAACATTTTTCAACTTTTGTCGCTTGTCTCTTGTCGCTTGACACGCCCCATCTAGTCGCCAACGGTCGCTGTCGCGCGTGTCGCCGAAGTCGCCCGCTCACCATTGAAATGAATGCTATCGCGTCGCTTTGTCGCGTGTAGTGTGAACGGGGCTTTATTGTTGTCAAATCATTTTCTGCACTGCAGGTATAAACAGGCAAAATACCATGCTTATAATCATCCAACAATGAAATTTGCATTTCCATTATATTTTTACATTTATTTATTTATTTTTTGATTGGCTGATAAGTGGCAGGGTCGACTCTGGGTCGACTGCAGAACACCAGGGGGACGCGCTTGATTCCTGCCTGTTCAATAGTGAGAGTGGCGTGGCCAGAGAAATTGTGGCATATTAAATATATCATAAATAGTTTTCCGAATGATAAATGCAATGTGTGGCGAGAGTGTGTGACAAAAGACCGACATGAGTGACTGTCACCCTCAATGCATGACACTGTAAAAAAACAACAACACATCATTTAGGAACACACTCCCTCCCCCCTTGTTGCCCTTCCCTGACTTATACTTGTTTTTTTTTTTTTGTTTTTTTTTTTTTAATCAATTCATGCTCTTAAGCTCTGATCACTGCAGAATGTGTCCTATATATCCACAACTCTATAGACTTTATTTCATCCCAACATTTTCACCTCTACTTAACTATTCCTCCATGTTCATCTCTTCCACTGCAGGAAGTCTTGACACTTCCCCCTGTAATTTAGAGTTTGCCCCACAGCTCTCTCTTCATGGATGAACCCTGTGCTCTCCCCCAGTTATGACTGCTTCTTTATAATGATCTAGCTACAGTTACAGTACTTACAAGATGTATATTAATATTAATGCATCTGGAGTTGTAGAAGCAGGAACTTGCACCTGATCAGGATCAGTTCCATGATCTGAAGGGTAAAACATTTTATCGTTCAGCATAAGCCACAGACAAATAATTAATCTTTTCTGATCTTTCTGATTTATTTACACCAGTGCTTCTTGCTCCATTTTAGAGTACAGCCAGTGCTGTGTTTAAAGAGAGAGAGAGAGAGAGAGAGAGAGAGAGAGAGAGAGAGAGAGAGAGAGAGAGAGAGAGAGAGAGAGAGAGAGAGTAAGACAAGGGAGTGCTAGAGGGAGGAGGTTGTAATGGATGTGGCCTTCTTGTTTAATTCATGGTTTACGGCTTTGGCTGATAGAAAATTAAAACCTCAAAGTGCATCAGATGGTGATTAGTGTCTGGAATCATTGAACCCATTAAAGATCTTACCCTAAATTCCAATGTCCTTATGTCCCTTCTAGTACTGAGAAAAGCACTTTTTAGAAGAGTAGTTTTGGTATTAATTTCCTCTTGAACAAACAGAATCCACTAATGTAATAAGGCTTAGATAGGACATAATGTCAAAGTATAGATAAGTCTGATTTGTTCTGATGGAAAGCCAGTTTTAATTTCCCTCAAACTACCAAATGATATTCCTGCATTTCCATAGTCAGGTGGCTGAATCTCCTAAGAATCTAAAATCTCACACATTTAAGATGCCAAACTGTTATGTTAATGCTGCAAAAAAAAAAAAAAAAAAAAAAAAAAATATATATATATATATATATATATATATATATATATAATGAAAAATGTTGATTCATATTAATAATGTGTTAAAACAGAACGGTTACTTAACGTAACCTCATTTCTCTCTAGAAGAGGGAAAAGTATTGCATAAGTTTAGCTTACGCTATTGGAAAGATTCATCTTTTTGAGATATTGAAGCCAAAAAATATCCTAAAATGTATTTATTGTCATTGCAATGCAGCAGCTAGCAGACCTAGAGCAGGCTGTTTAGCATGCCCATAGGCTGCCCTGGTAGAACTGCAGCAGCCTACCACTGAGCCCGACGTGACATCACGTCCAATGAAGGGCGTTCGTGCCTTCACAGAGTCATAGCTCACCAGTATGGGCGTGGCTAAGCAAGCAGGGCTTGGAGGCTGTTTCTCTGTTTTTTATCGACTGAAGCGAAAAACGCTTGTGGCGCAGGCATGGCAGGTTACGCAATACTCGTTCCCTTTTCTAGAGAGAACCGAGTTTACGTTAGGTAACGAAACGTTCTCTTACCGAGAGGTTCTCTCATATTGTGTAAGTTTAGCTTACGCTACGGGAACCCTTTGTCAATGCCGTGCGCGCCAAGCATCCACTCATGAGTCCCAGGGTTTCCCAGGGAACCCAGATAAGTGGGAAAATAAGGCGGCCAGCAACACGGGCCAGCACTTGTACATAAGCACTCATAGAGAATACAGAGTGGTGCTGCCGGTCTGTATAAGCATATAACACATAACCATTAGTGCAGCTCAAGCACAAGAGCTAGGACACGTGAGAGTAGCCTGCACACAATCATATCTGGACAGAACATTCATCTCACTTAAACTGACAGAAGTTTTGTCTGCAGAGCAGGAACTTCTAGGTAATAAAACCTGACAAAGGTGGACAGGGAGGCCCAGCCCGCCACCACACATGTCATGAATAGAAATTCTGCTAGACCATGCCCACGATGAGGCCATGCCTCTGGTCCAATTAGCCCTGATGCCCAAGGGGCATTGCAGACCTTTCGATGCATAAGCAGCAGCTATAGCATCCACAATCCATCTGGACAGGCTTTGTTCGAGGCGGCGAAACCCTTGGTGCACCCACCAAACGAAACGAAAAGCTGCTCCGAGCGCCTGTAAGGAGCGGAGCATGGGAGTGTAAACCCTTAGCGCCCTGACTGGGCAGAGGAGATTAACATTGCTCTCGCTACTGGATGATGGCAGAGCCAATCAGAAAAATGACCTGCGCTCTGAAAGGTTCAGGGAAAAGCTTTCAGGGCCTCGAAGACCAATGAAAGATCCCACATCAGAACCGACGGGGGGGCGCTGAGGGTTCATCCTTCTGACTCCTCTAAGGAACTAGATGACAAGCTTGTTTTTCCCTAGTGACCGGCCGCGCATCGACTCTGCGAACGCTGCAACGGCCCCAGATAGACTTTAGCGTGGATGGGGACCTGCCCTTATCCAACAGCTCTTGTAGGAAAACTGGGCAGTCGCGAGACCCCACATGTCCGTGGGTCCAGATTTTTGCACCATTTGGAGACACACAGACCATTTAAGACGCTTAAAGCCTTCTGGTAGAGGGAGCTCTAGACTGCGTAATCGTGTTCATCACCTGTTGATCAACCATGCATGCAGAGACCAGCACTCTGGATGGGGATGCCAGAGTCGAGCCGCAAGCTTGAGAGAGGAGATCTGTTCTCACCGAAAACGCCCACGGGACTGTTTGTGACTGCCCCGTGCCCCACTCCCAGGAACCAAGTCTGATTCTCCCAACACGCGGCTGTAAGGAGCACCGAGTGCCACGTTTCCCTCATCCTCTTGATTACCTGTGGTAACAGAGACCCGGAGGGAAGGCATAGGGACACGTGGTCGTGTCCTCTGCCTTGTTCAGGTCGTTGTTCAGGTGGCCTGGCACATGCGCAACTCTCAGCGATCACAGGGGATGTTTGCGACCACGGTGAGGAAGCCCTCTTTCAGAATGCAGAGGTTCCTGGATCTGACGCGGCCCTCACGTAGGATACCACTGAAATGGTGATGTCATGTCGGGTTCAGTGGTAGGCTGCTGCAGTTCCCGCAGGGCAGGGCTATGAGTATGCTAGACAGCCTGCTCTGTCTGATGAATCTTTCCTGTGGCGTAAGCTAAAACTTGCGCAATATGAGAGAACCTCTCTCATAAGAGAATTGTAACTACATCCGCTCTTTGCAACCAAGGCCAAATTATTCAGTTTCTTTGAATGACAGAGAGCCAAAGGTTTATATCAGTGTTTAAAAGACCACTAAAGCCATTAAAAAAGTGTTTCTTTATCCACTAACCATAGAAAACTGATGGAAAAGTGTTATATCAATTGTCTGTTTAGTTTTTGTAAAAGGTATTCAATCTGGGCCCACCAATATGGAGTTATTTTAATGTGACTGTGTGGCTGTCTGTTATTCACAGATGTCAATGACAACGTCCCGATTCTTCACCTCCTCCATATATGAGGCATCTGTGACTGAAGGGGTGGAAATTGGGACTCCAGTTCTCCAGGTGTCAGCCAATGATCTTGACCTGGGGCTAAATGGGAAGGTATGAAATGGTGTTTTTTTTTATAGAATTAGCTAGCATCAACCTCTGTATTTGAATGAATCTGCTAAATACTGTCACATATACACTATATTACGCATTATGCTCACTGTTAAAAGAGCTGTAAAATTAGGATGAAAAGTAATACTATATACACTGTATCACACTATGACCTCCAAAACTTGCTTATTTATACTGATAAAACACAGACTCTGCATTATTTGTGTGGGAGGGCAAACATGATATATTGTAGATTTATTGTCTTAGATTTTTTATTGTTTACATAAATAACATCCTGTACTGCATGCATTCTTTTTCAGAGATTTGGAAAACATCTTTTGTTCATAAAGGCTGCAGTTGATAAAAAATACAGTAAAACAGCAATATTCAGAGATGTTATATAGAATAACTATAGAATAAAACACAGTAATGTATTAAAATGTAATTCATTCCTGTGATGGCAAAGCTGAATTTTCAGCATCATTACTCCAGTCTTTCAGTGTCACATGATCCTTTAGAAATCATTCTAAAATGCTCAAGAAACATATCTTATTATTATCAATGTTGAAAACAGTTGTGTTTTTTTCAGGATTCCTTGATGAATAGAATTTTCAAAAGAACAGCATTTACTTGGAATATGTTTTGTATCATCATAATAGTCTTATCCCTGATCAATCACTTGATCAATTTAATGCGGTCATGCTGAATGAAAGGTTTTTTATTCTAATTTTATTTTAAGGTAGTGTGTTTTGTCGACTGATTCAAAAGGGTGTGGTGATAGGTTGTTAGTATTTTTCGTCCCTCTCTTCCTTATAGCAGGCGCCTTTCAACAGCCTGAATTGATACTGAATTGTAATTGTTATTCCATTTATAATTCGCATATATCATTTTCTCTGTATATACACTCACCTAAAGGATTATTAGGAACACCTGTTCAATTTCTCATTAATGCAATTATCTAATCAACCAATCACACTGCAGTTGCTTCAATGCATTTAGGGGTGTGGTCCTGGTCAAGACAATCTCCTGAACTCCAAAACTGAATTTCAGAATGGGAAAGAAAGGTGATTTAGAGCAATGAGCGTGGCATGGTTGTTGGTGCCAGATGGGCCGGTCTGAGTACTTTCACAATCTGCTCAGTTACTGGGATTTCAATGCATAACTATTTCTAGGGTTTACAAAGAATGGTGTGAAAAGGGCAAAAAATCCAGTATGAGGCAGTCCTGTGGCCGAAAAGTGCCTTGTTGATGCCAGAGGAAGAGTGGGCCGACTGATTCAAGCTGATAGAAGAGCAAGTTTGACTGAAATACCCACTCGTTCCAACTGAGGTATGCCAGCAAAGCATTTGTGAAGCCACAACCTTTAGGCGGATGGGCTACAACAGCAGAAGACCCCACCGGGTACCAGCTCATACTCCAAAACAACTAGGAGAAAGGGCTAGATTGCAGAGTTCACCAAAATTGGACAGTTGAAGACTGTGTCGCCTGGTCTGATGAGTCTTGATTTCTGTTGAGACATTCAGATGGTTGAGTCTTAATTTGGCATAAACAGAATGAGAACATGGATCCTTCATGCCTTGTTACCACTGTGCAGGCATGTGGTGGTGGTGTAATGGTGTGGGGGATGTTTTCTTGGCACACTTAAGGCCCCTTACGTGCCAGTTGGGCATCATTTAAATGCCACAGCCTACCTGAGTATTGTTTGTGACCTTGTACATCTTTTTATGTCCACCATGTACCCATCCTCTGATGGCTACTTCCAGCAGGGAATAATACAACATGTCACAAAGTTTGAATCATTTCAGAATTGGTTTCTTGAACATGACAATGAGTTCACTGTACTAAAATGAGAGAGAGAGAGAGAGAGAGAGAGAGAGAGAGAGAGAGAGAGGAGAGAGTAATATCATTCTTCTTTCTTACAACCCAACACACACACAGATGGTCCAGATGGGGTTTGTTAATGTTTTTATTAACCTGACCCCTGCAATAATTTTATTATGCCGTTTACATTTAATTCAGCCTCTTATTTGAGTTCTCAGCTCTAATGAGGCCGGCAAGGCATCATTTAATACCCACGTCATGCTGGTTTATGTGTGGCCGTTCAGAACAGCTTGTATGATAATTGTTGTTTGGGGCTTGTTGAAACAGCAGTTGGCACTTCTTCATCAATTCAACAGTTTGGCTATCTAGATTAACTTCATTATTCTTAACTTGAATGGCCCTGATTTCTGCTTTACCTGCTGGGAAATTGCCAATGTGCATGACAGGCATTACTGGCAGAACAAGCAACAGGAAGTCTCAGTGTTAGCTCAGAGTGCTGGGTGAATAAATGATTAGGAAAACATGTGAATATTTAATTACATGGGATTATATGAATACTCTGAAGTTCTCTTAAACACACATATGCACTTTTCACACAAACCTGTTAACTGTTCTTTGACTAGTTTCACACTTATTCTTCCTCTTAATGTATTTTTTTTTAACCCCCATTTTCTGTGTGTGTGTGTCTCAGATTGCATACTCTCTACTGAATGACCGAAGTGGAGACTATCAGGTATTTCCGCATTGATCCTGAGCTGGGCACCATCTTCCGGAGGCTGTGTTTGACCGTGAGACCAAGGGATCCTACCTTTGGAAGTGAAGTCAGTAGATGGCTGGGAATCAGCCAGGCCAGGGAAGCATGGACAGCCCAACTCAGGTACGACAAGCCTAATATGTCTATTGTATTCTATTTTGAGGCATACTTGTTTTGAAGGATTATAAATAAAACACAACTTTAAAACCTTTTAATCAATATAATTTCTGTAGTTTATGTCAATATTTATTTTGCTATTGGACACAAAATATTTTCTCAGTATATCCAATAGAAACATAAAGTATGCCAAAAATGCTAAATAAATTTACAAAAGTAATTAATTTTATTCATATGCTGCAAGCCAAATCTTTAGAATACATGCAATTCTAAGGACCAGACCCAAATTTAAGAGTTTTTTTCAGCGATTTTCATTTCCATTCCCAGCACTGACAGATAATCCCGTTCAAAACCTGTGCTCATTGTAAATGAAAAAAATTGCGCGCCACAAGGGGCTTTACGACATTCGATTTTACGAACATGATTTTACAACAGCGAATATGAAACCCTCATTTGGCTCCTTTCTGTTTCATCACAGATTGCGGCATGTTGTGTTTTTGGGTGATGTGCATTTGAATGAGAAATCTGTGCCTTGACCAAGTAGATTGTGGTAACATTTTCAGCGATTAAAGTAGTGTCACTTTAAAAAAAAAAAAAAAAAAGCTTTTTAGGATAATTTACTGACCCCCATGTCATCCAATATGTCCATGTCTTTTCTTTCTTCTTCCAGGCGAAAAATAAATTAAGGTTTTTGATGAAAACATTCCAGGATTTTTTTCCATATAATGCACTTTACTGGGCACCAAACGGTTCAAGATCCAAAAGACAGTTTCAGTGCAAACTGTTCAAAGGGTTTTAAACGACACAGACGATGAATAAGGGTCTTATCAAGCGAACCGATCGCTCATTAAAAAATAAATAACAAAGTTTAAAGGAGAACTCCGATAAACAATGAACCTTTGGTCTAATAAAACATCGGTACCTAGTCAATCGTTCTCTGAGTTTTGTTTTCATGATAATCGAATGTAAAGAGTTTTATCTATAAAAACTGTTTCAGCGTATAATGCTAGCACTGGGGGCATTGACTCAGTAAAAAGAAATCGCTAGTTTATACCACTAACAAGGCTCAAAATAGCCCCACACTAACGCAATAACATAATGAGTGTCTATACATGCAAAACGAAGCATTGAGAACTTTGTAAGAGTACAGACCGTTTAATGAGAAGATACGTTATTAAAGACAGTTTACTTCATGTATACAGACGGGAGCCATCTTTAGAATATAGTCTCGATAAGTCGAATCCCCGAACGCCGTTCATACAGTTCAGAAGTTCGCTGAACTTCAGTACAGTTCAGATCACTCGAGCACGACGTTCGTGGTTTGAGCTTATGGAGACTATATTCTAAGATGGCTCCTGTCTGTATACATGAAGTAAACTGTCTTTAATAACGCATCTTACTTATTAAACGGTCTGTACACTTACAAAGTTCTCAATGTTTCGTTTTGCATGTATAGACACTCATTATATTACTGTGTTAGTGTGGGGCTATTTTGAGCACTTGTTAGTGGTATAGACTCGCAACTTGTTTACTTAGTCAATGCCCGCATGTAAGCATTATTGGCTAACAGCTTTTGAGATAAAACTCTTACATTCAATTATGATGAAAACAAATCTCAGACAAGATTGCTAGTCATCAATGTTTATTAGACCAAAGGTTCATTGTTCGCAAAGTTTGCTTTAGTTTTGTAGGCTCAGATGCTCGTCTTGCTTTGTTCTGTGATGCACGTTCAATGGCTCTCCTGTTTGAACTCGTTAGCATCAAAATGAACAAATCTTTTTCAAATGTCAATTCTTTCATTTTGTTCGTTGAATGAATCAAATGACTTGAAAAAAGAGTCGTTCATGCATCACAGAACAGAGCAAGGCAATAATTTGAGCTTATAAAATTTAAACTTTGTTATCTTAAACTTTCATTTTGCAAAGCAACCCTTATTCATCATCTGGAATCGTTTTAAAGCCCATTGAACAGTTTTGCAGTTGCACTGAAACTGTCTTTTGGACCTTGAGCCCAGTTTGGTTTCCACTGAAGTGCATTATATGGAGAAAATGCTGAAATATTTATCATAAAAACTCTTATTATTATTATTTTTTTTTCGACTGAAGAAAGAATGACATGGATATCTTGAATACTACAATACATCATCATTTTACTACTTTTGACATTTATAGTGTAAAAACAATATTCTGCTACAATTTAAACTTATTGCTATTTAAACTTAGTGTTAATAGCATATACTATAAAAAATATGCTATTTTCACTCAGTGCAAATATAACCTTGTTGACATTTTCACTTAGTGTAACTGTAAATAACATCCAACGCAATTTGCACTTAGTACAAATAGCCGCTGCCAATACATTATTGGGATTCCACTGGTTAAAGAGGCCTGTTGCCAAGACTTATATTAAAATACTCATGTTCCTTCATCATATTTGTGTAAGTTTTAGCATCCATCCAAACATTCAAAAATGTATGCCTGTAAATGTTACATATTAATACCTACATATTAATAATGAGACCAGGCTGCAAAATCACACTTGCAGTTGTGACATTGATCTGTTTTTGACTTCTAAACACACCGTTTGGTTATAATATCCACATTTTCCAACTGAATTGACTTCCTTAAATATTCAGAACTCTTTCAGACCATATTTGATGTTTATCTTTGTCACTGCCACAATGGTGACTCAAAAGAGATTCATTACTGTCAATCTCAATACTAACTTTTTGAATGTAGAGTGGGACTTCACCATACAGAGTTAAAAGGATCTAAAGTTCAGGTGAATATTCCCATTAGCTGTGTAAAATATTACATTTCATAATCCTCGTTTAATATAGATAGTGTAACAGTTTGATTGGATTTGTTGAACCACAGTCCTAGACAGAGTCTCACAGAAATGGATTTTTCATTCATTGTATGGATTATTAAAAGCATCTCATTTCCCTTTTTTGCTTTGCCTAAATGACTCTAACACTTGAAGTCAGCAAGACACACACAAGAAAAAAAAAAGTTAATGTGTGTGACATTCTTGCTCGCTTAAATGTTAATGAAGTTGCCCAGGAGCAGGGGAGCTGCAGCTCCAGTACTCTCTATCCTCCTTTGCTGCCTGTCTGCTTCACAGTTTGCCTTGCACTACAAATAGGGAAAAGATGTGTGCTCCAACACACTTACAACTGTAGTGAGAAACACAAATGTGGGGTATCAAATTGACACCATGGCAGTGTTAAACATGGTCGATCACACAGGAGACAGGGTGTTGATAAGCAGAGTCACATGTGCGCATGCACATAATTACACAGAAACACGTGAAATGCTAATTGTACTAAGATGCTGTCAAAAACATCCATGTGACAAGGAAACACACACATAAAAACACATGTTGTTTGAGCAGAAAATCACACAACAGAGTTGTGCCTCTACATTTGTGAGGGGAAAACATGACCATGTCTTCATGGTGGAGCTCTGAACAACATGTCAACCTGTCACAAAGTGGCAGCTAAGCGTATGCTGTGCTCTTTATACACAACATAACAAGCCAGAAAGAGAGCAGGATCAAGACTCGAATCAGACACTTTATCAACGAGTCTATCAGCCTCTCACAGCCCTGACTGAACTGAAGGTTTTGAAAAGGTCACTGCATGTTTGTTTGTTTAAGTTCTTCTGTGCAATTCTTTACAAATGTATGCAAGGGGTAGTTCACCCAAAAATAAAAACTCTCCATGACTTTCTAAACCTGGATGACTTACTTTCTTCTGTGCAACTTAAAAAGATATTTTGAGAAATGTCTGGGGTTTTTCATGGGTTTTTTGTCCATACAATAACAGTTACCAAAAATATTTAGTGGCTAACATGTTTCAAAATATGAAGAGTTCAGATGCAAAAGCCTCTAAGTGCCATTTGAAATCTTCTTCTAGAAATGATCATTTTTATCAAGCTTGTGTATTTAAGTTCAGTAATTTCACTTTAAATGGCAATGAAGATTACCTATTAATTGTCATTTAAGTGAAATTTACTGAACTTAAATATACAAGCTTGATAAAAATCGTCATTCTACAAGAAAATTTCAAATGGCACTTAGAGGCTATTGCCTCTGAACTCTTCATATCTTCTTTTGTGTTTCACAGATGAAAAATATTTATCTAGAATCAGAATGAAATAAGAGTAAATGAATGACAAAATTGTTGACCCAACTTCAAATCCATCTTTTTCCGAACCCATTTTTCTCCCTTTCCCATTTCATTTCATCATATCAGCTCAGAGTTACTTCTTTTTTTTTTTTTGAATGAGATTTTTGAAAAGAGTGAAAATAAAGTGTCTAACGTGTATTTATTATTGGATATAATGTATGTAATAGACCTGTAATTGAAATATGAAGAGTTCAGATGCAAAAGCCTCTAAATGCCATTTGAAATTTTCTTCTAAAATGAACATTTTTTATCAAGCTTGTATATTTAAGTTCAGTAATTTCACTTAAATGACAATTAATAGGTAATCTTCATCTGCCATTTAAGTGAAATTACTGAACTTAAATATACAAGCTTTATAAAAATGATCATTTTAGAAGAAAATTTCAAATGGCACTTATGCCTACGTTTCCACTGAGGGGTCACGGTACGGTACAGTAGAGTACGGGTTGGGTCCACCATTATCAGGCTTGCGTTTCCACCGCCAACAGTACCCTTACTTGATAGGCGTGGTGTTTGCTGGAAGAGAAGCGATCGACATCATTTTCGCGCGAAGAAAGCGACATAGTATATGTCTATGGTAAACAACAAGGGATGACAGACAGCAGATCTTGTTCTTGCTTCTCGGTATGTTTGTCACTAGAAACAAGCGCTGGCATTAGGCGTTTCTCAATACTCAGGAGAATGATCCCGAGGACGCGAGTCCAGTGATTCTGCTAATGGAACAGCGCGTTCTTGAACGCGACACTCAACTCGCTCTGGCTCTGCGACTCCGGTTAATGTTCATTTTAGGCAACAATAAAACGAAATATGTTATAAAACACCACTCTGCTTCTTTTCGATTTCATTTCAATACATTTTAAACATTCTAAAGCACACAAATGTGGTTCAGGCAACGCATAGCCGATTATATTCACTGCATGTATGTAACGTTATATTTATAACAAAACTAAATATAAAACACAACCCTGCATCTTTTCGTTTAAATTTAAAAATATTAAACATATTCCAGGCAATATGTGATGTAATGTATTGCATATTGCATTGGTACAAATGTTGCAATAAACAACATAGATGATCTTGTAATAAAATAAAATAAAAATGACAAAACTATCTCTTTTTGTTGAATTTCAGTTTTATAAATAATAGCCATTATAAAAGTATAAGTAAAAGGTACAAAAAGATATACAGTAAAGCTTAAATAACATCAAGAAACAATTCAGTCAGTCAAATATACAAATTCAGCGCTCAAAGATATGAAACTTCACGTATAGCCTTCTGCCAAAATTGGCCAGGGAACGAATTATAGATTTACGAGACCAAAGATCACCTGTTAGGTTTATACAAGACGAACTATATCTCATATTTAACCACTACAGAGACGTCAGAGTCAGCGGCAAACATCAGAACGATTAGCCGAGGGAAGGCTGTTTCAGGCGGGGGACACGAGCGCGAAGCGTCCGGTGATCGCTTGGAATGGATCTCAGTCAAATTATCATAAATCTATAAATAAACCACAGATTTGAGCTTTAAAAAACTACTTTCTCGCCTGAAAAACTCTTAAAACTACATTTCGTGACACAATAACAGTAGAATTATATTTCAACTGTATGCTTCTAATGCCCTTGTAGCAAGTGCGAGTGACGATACTCTGTCCACCAATCACCGTTCTGCAGTGAGTCTAGCTCCACCTTTTATTACCCTTTCACTGTGCTAGGTACCCCAACAGAAGGGGACCCAAAAAAGTGGTACGGTACGGTTCGGCTTTTTGGTACCATTCACAACTTTTGACAGTGGAAACGCAAATAATTGCGTTCCGGAACCGAACCGTGCCGTCCGTACCGTACCGCTCAGTGGAGCATTAGAGGCTTTTGCATATGAACTCTTCATATGTTCTTGCTTTTATTAGCATATTCAGAACACACGTTTTAGACCAAACATATGGTGACCGAGTTCAGATCTGGACGCATCAGTGAATGTTGAGATATTTTGCTAATTAAAATCATCCTGTCAGAAGAATTGCATGATACATTTATTAATTATTTTATTAATTAGGTTTTACACATACGCAGTAAGGTGAATTTAGCGTCTTCAGGTTTTTCCAAAAGTTTCTCATCTACACAGAAACGACGGAAAATGCTAATGTAGACAGAGAGCTTTTTTAAACAAAAATGTAGTTTTCAAATGTATCCGGATTAATGTAGAGGTAGCCTGGGAGAACTAAGGGTTAAAGTATACTAAGGAACTTAATATTAATTTAACAGGGCTCAGGTGAATGACATAACTAATTGAACAGACTTGGGAAAACTAGTTCACAGGAATAAACCAAAAACACAATAAAAAATATAGAAAAAAAATAATGAAATATTACACCATACATGTAACAGACATGTGTTCTGAACTTTAATATGAGTTCCCCTAGCCTGTATATGGTCCCTTGCTCAATGCTCATCACGGCAACATTTAATGGAATGGGAATAGATGTAAATACTTTAAAAACTTCTCATGATTCGTTAATCTCGATAGCTGGAATAGTTAAAACATATAATAGCTGTAGTAAAAGTTTTCAAGAGAGTTTCACATGTAATATGTAGCTATTTCATAATGCAAGCATTTCAGCCAATCACAGCAGTGGCCGATTACACTCAATCCCACAGCAGACACGCCCCTTCAAACAGAGCGTTCAAATCATGGTAGGAAAATGTCTTTTTTTTTTCTAAATTTTGACTGATTTTGATCTAAAAAACATATAACTAACATTATAAGGGCAACCAAGGAAAACCAAAACAAAGTGTCTAATGGAGTCACGTGTAAACTTGTTACAAACCTGGTTTAGTTAAATGGTTAGAAGTCATCTGTATGACAGATACAAATAATTATATTTGCTACATTGTTGTTCTGCAGTGTTTCAGCAAAATCATCTGTTGTGAAAATGACCATGCCATTTGCTGCTTTTCATGTGTCACTTTACGTCTTTATGAAGAGAGAAAAGCAACATACACAGAGCGGAAAGGGCTTGAATGAAACACGTTTGGCTCTAGATAAAAATATTAGAAGATGTAGCGCTGAAAAATCATTACCGTAAATGACCCTGAGCGCTTGTGGTGTGAACCTCTCTGTTGTTTTGATGGTCTGCTCACTTTAATCTGTAGAAATGATAAAATGGGGCAATTATGTCCCACAGTCCGGATGGAACAAGGGGTCCACCATTTGAATACCACTGCTCTATATACAAAGTTATGTAATGAAACTCTAGATGGTGCTGACTGATGTCTTTAAGTCAATCTGCTTGCAATCACATGTCTAAATGTTTCCTGCTATATAACTAGCCAATGAGCTCACTGCTCAAACTTCAAATACTTGTTCAGCGAATGCTGTTGCACTTTGCAGCGCACTTTCAGTAACTCTCCTACTTCCCCAGCTCCACATAGATCTGCTACAATTAAAGGATTAGTTCACTTTTGAAAAAACTTTTGCTGATAATTTACTCACCCCCATGTCATCCAAGATATCCATGTCTTTCTTTCCTCAGTCGAAAAGAAATTAAGGTTTTTGATGAAAACATTCCAGGATTTTTCTCCATATAATGGACTTCCATGGGAACCAGACGGTCCAAGCTCCAAAAGATCGTTAATAACAGTTTCAGATGCAGCTTCAAATGTCTTTAAACGACACCAGACGATGAATAAGGGTCTTATCATGCGAAACGATGGGTTATTTCAAAACTTATTCCAAAAACTGTAACTTTTCTAAGGACAAATGGTAGCCTAGCTCTATTCTGGAGGCGCGTTTGTAACGTCACGTAATTACGTTCAAAAGGTCACAGGCGACGTAGTCGGAAGTACAGAATCAAAATCGTCCGACATCGTTATTTTACCTTTTAATTCCTTTTTTTTGTAAACGGCGTTTGAGTTAGTTTGCACGTTCAACCTATGTGTTCAACTTACTGACTCTGTATTTCCAGCTACGTTGCCCGTGACCTTTTGAACGTAATTACATATTACGTGACGTTACAAACGTGCCTCCAGAACAGAGCTAGGCTACAATTTGTCCTTAGAAAAGTTACATTTTTGGAATAAGTTTTGAAATAACCCATCGTTTTCGCATGATAAGACCCTTATTCATCATCTGGTGTCGTTTAAAGACATTTGAAGCTGCATCTGAAACTGTAATTAACGATCTTTTGGAGCTTGGACCATCTGGTTCCCATGGAAGTCAATTATATGGAGAAAAAATCCTGGAATGTTTTCATCAAAAACCTTAATTTCTTTTCAACTGAAGCAAGAAAGACATGGACATCTTGGGTGACATGGAGGTGAGAAAATGATCAGCAAAAGTTTTTCAAAAGTAACTACTTTAATTAATGTATGCTATATTGTACACCAGCAGCATGTCTTACTTGCTCATAGCAGCGTGTTGTGTATGTATTGGCAGTAACAAACATATCAACATTGTCATACATATTATCATACCAAACACTCAGACAGTTGTCATGACAAAAATGTTATTATTCCATACTTTGTATAATGTACTACAAAATACTACACTTAATGCAAAGAGCCTCTGCATTTTAATTTTTGGTGAACTATCCCTTTAATAACTGCTCTTAACTTTAGCAGCAGAGTGTAATTAATGCGTCTTCTCAGTAATTATATTACATAGGGCTAGCATCACAAATTTCACTTGCCTGCATTCAGTAAACACAGAACCCCCAGGGTTTTTCCACATCACCTGATGACTTCAGACACAACATAGATCACATAAGAGAAAGAGAGAGATGAAGATGGACAGAAAATGAATGAAACAAACAAGGCACAGGAACGTGATGGAATTAGAAATGGCAGATATTTACAAAGATGGGAAGGAGACGGGAGAGAGAGAGAGAGAGAGAGAGAGAGAGAGAGAGAGAGAGAGAGAGAGAGAGAGAGAGAGAGAGAGAGAGAGAGAGAGAGCAAACACTTGAATGCAAGAAAGGTGAGAAGGAAAGATAAGAGTATATGAACACGGATTGCTAATTTGTATGTGTTTTTGCTCTCATCAGATACGGCGTATGTGCGTATTTTCATCAGTGACGTGAACGATAACAAGCCGCTGTTTGCACAGTCTGTATATGAAGTGGACGTGGATGAGGATGCTGACGTGGGCTCCACCATCCTCACAGTCAGCGCTAATGATGAAGATGAAGGTAGGTGAAGATGAAGGAGGGGCATTGGCTGATGGGTAGAACAATATGCTCATTTGTAGATGAAAGTTAGTGTTAACTCGAGGTGAGAGTCTTACTGTAGATTTAAGAACCTGATATCACAGTTCAGGTGTGATCTTCAACACCTGGTGATCAATTTTCTGTATGAGGCTGGGCCGGACTCGGGACACAATTTTAGACCAGGAAATCTCACTCCCAATCAAGCCACAACAAAATTTGAAACCACAGACAACTGTATTTTTTTAACATGGCCATCATATATATAAAAAAAAAAACGTCTAAATCCTCAGGGTGGGTCCGTGCTAAATAATGAAAGGTTCTCCCTTGATTTTTGTACCTTTACTTCCCTTTTCCTTTTCTTTTTAATCATTTATATGATTTCCTGATATCTCTCCCTGTGTATTTTTTTTCTATTTTTTCTTGTTCCTGTCACTTCATCACCAGTCCAGGAGGTCTACTGTATATATATAAATATATATATATATATATATATATATATATATATATATATATATATATATATATATATATATATATATATATATATATATGTATATATATATATATGTATATATGTATATATATATATATGTATATATATATATATATATATATATATATATATATATATATATATATATATATATATATATATATATATATATATATATATATATATATATATATATATATATATATATATATATATATATGTATATATATGTATATATATGTATATATATGTATATATATATATATATATATATATATATATATATATATATATATAATACATATATATATATACATGTATATATACAGTATATATATGTATATATATATATATATATATATATATATATATATATATATATATATATATACATGTATATGTACAGTATATATACATATATATATATATATATATATATATATATATATATATATATATATATATATATATATATAAATATATATATATATATATATATATATATATATATATATATATATATATATATATATATATATATATATATATATATATATATATATATATATATATATATATATATATATATATATATATATATACAT
Source organism: Hybognathus amarus (assembly GCA_030378365.1). Lineage (NCBI taxonomy): Eukaryota > Metazoa > Chordata > Actinopteri > Cypriniformes > Leuciscidae > Hybognathus > Hybognathus amarus. Next base: position 565,318 of record JAQIUQ010006539.1, read on the forward strand.
ACATACACTACCGGTCAAAAGTTTAAGGTCGGTAAGATTTTTTATGTTTTTAAAAGAAGTCTCTTCTGCTCACCAAGGCTGCAATTTTTTGATAAAAAATACACAAAAAACACAGTAATATTGTGAAATATTATGACAATTTAAAATGTATTCAGTTAATTTATTCCTCTGAAAAAAAGCTGAATTTTCAGCATCATTACTCGAGTCTTCAGTGTCACATGATCCTTCACAAATCACTCTAATATGATGATTTTTTGCTCCAAAAACATGTATGATTATTATCCATGTTGAAAACAGTTTTTTACATTTTTATTTCAGGATTCTTTGATGAATAGAAAGTTCAAAAGAACAGCTTTTATCTGAAATGGAAAGCTTTTGTTACATTAAACACTACCCTTTAAAAAGTTAGAGGTCAGTAAGAATTTGTATTTTATTTTGGGGGGAAATAAATACGAAATCAATACTTCTATTCATCAATGATGAGTTACATTGATCAAAAGTTACAGTAAAGACATTTATAATGTTAGAAAAGATTCTAATTAAATAAATGCTGTTCTTTGAACTTTCTATTCATCAAATAATCCTGAAATAAAAATGTAAAAAAACAGTTTTCAACATGGATAATAATCATACATGTTTTTGGAGCATAAGATCATCATATTAGAGTGATTTGTGAAGGATCATGTGACACTGAAGACTGGAGTAATGATGCTGAAAATTCAGCTTTTTTTCAGAGGAATAATTTACATTTTAATATATATTAACATAAAAAAGTCATTTTAAATTGTCATAATATTTCACAATATTACTGTGTTTTTTGTGTATTTTTTATCCAAAAATTGCAGCCTTGGTGAGCAGAAGAGACTTCTTTTAAAAACATAAAAAATCAGCATCCGACCTTAAACTTTTGACCGGTTGTGTATGTGTATGTATGTATGTATATATATATATATATATATATATATATATATATATATATATATATATATATATATATATATATATATATATATATATATATATATACATATATATATATATATACATATATATATATATATATATAATATGGAAGCTCAAATGAAAATTTTAAAATTTACAGTTTCTGCAGTTGGACTACATTAGGGCATACTAAACCTTTCACAGGGTTTGGCTAGCACACAACAATATTAATGAAATACAGTTGGAACATGTTCCCTTGAGCTTGAGTTTGTCTCCAGGCTATTGCTCTCATATTCTTCTGCTTTGTGCAGTAACATCGTACCACTCATGACTGATACACAGAAGACAGTTGGTTTCTCATCTATATATCCTGAGAACATAACAAATGCTGCTCCCAAGATAACCAGCAATGCAAAAACCTTGGATAATATTTTTGTTTTATCACACACTCCAGAAACACTCAAAAATAGGATAGTCTACATAACTCATCAGCCAGCCTGTCCTGGTTTACAGACGCACTCTGAAGCGCGTAATTCCCTGTGGTCCAGCTGAATCCACGTTACGCTCCTCTGTGTGGATTTGATGCAGGAGAGGAAGGGAATTTCTTGTATCAGTCATTCATCATAATACAGCCTGGAGTGGCTGGACATGAAGCTTTACCCTGATGAATAGATTTCAGCTCCAGACTTAACCCTCTCAGCCACTGGAGCAGAGCCACGGGAAGCTGGCGCACCGTCAGTAGTACATCTGCTATTTCATAAGGAAGCCATGCTTGATTCTGTGTATTAGCAGAAAACGCAAATACGCCAAATATTCCCTAATGCAATTTTGTAGAGGTACCCAAGGCAACACCAGATGATGGAGATGAAACGGCGATAAGGCTCCTAATGTGTCGTTCCCTATTCATTAACCTCATACCAGCAGGGATATCCAAACACACTGCAAGTAGATCTGAAGGATTGTTAAGCAGAAGTGTGTTTGCTTTGCCGAGGTTATTTGTTTACATGAAGTCTCTTTGCATTTATTACTTACCTCAGAGAGATGAGCTTTGAATCCTAAATACAAAATAACAGCAGAGTAATAAAGAATTTAATAAAATAGCATGCTCAAAACATAACGCATGCATTGCATCTTTGACTGTTTAATTAACAGAGCTCAACAGAGGGATCCAAACATTTATTCTTTTTATTGTCCTCCTTTTTTTCACACACGAGAAGAGAGTCAAACAGGTTTGGAATGACGTGAAAGTGAGTAAAGGGAAGATCACGTTTTTATTGTGGCTTGAGTTCGCTCTCTTGAACCCTTCTTCTGCTTAAACTAAGCTGTCAATGATTTACAGTAATTTAATTTAAGTCTAATTTACATGCACAAATTCGCAGAATGAGGGCAAGTCAGCGGCATTGACAAAAAGCTATGCGAGGCTGGTTTTGTGAGCTTATGAGTTTTTTTTTTGTTTCTGAAAAAAGTTCAGCTTGAGCTGAATGGACCTTTGATTTATTGTCTGGCAAGAGCTATGCAAGTACAAAGCAAGGTTTCAGACATAAGTTAATGTTTTCATCTACCATTGTTAAAAATGTTTAGAAAAATAAGTTTATTGGTGTATGTTTCCATGGTGGCGAGTTTCCAAGGCTACTTTGCCATTGAATCCGTTTTTTTTTTTTTGTTCACCTGCAGCAAAAAGCTTGTTAAATTTTGAATAGATGTTTTTCTTATTAACAATTTTTAGTTTCTGACTTTTAACCTTTTGTTCAGCTTTGTTCCTCTTAAGAATGAATTAACTTAATTAATCAACTGCTCTTATTCTTCAGGTGCCAATGCCAAGTTGCGCTACCAGATTACATCAGGTAATGTGGGAGGTGTTTTTGACATGGAGCCTGAGGTTGGAACCATCTTCATCGCCCAGCCGCTGGATTACGAACAGAACAAGCTCTATAAATTGCACGTCTTAGCCTCTGATGGGAAGTGGGAAGATTACGCTACTGTAATAGTCACCATTGTGAATAAAAATGATGAGGCACCTGTGTTCTCTGTGAACGAGTACTATGGCAGCGTGACGGAGGAGCTGGACGGTTCTCCTGTCTTTGTGCTACAGGTATTGTCACTAGTTTCTCTGTTTTATACATATCAGAATACTTTTATGATCATGTATGTGTTATTTCAAAATAGCAACTTTTTGTGGCTCTTATTCCTTAATTAAAAAAGATGTTAGAGCTCCTCTAGATTAATTACTACATTCTTCCATTGATAAATGAATACAACAATTCATTGGAAATTGCCCAAACACTCATATATGTTACCTTGCCAGGTTATTTTGTGTTTGATAATTATAGTGAAAACTGTGATCGATTTGTTATTTTGAACTCATTCAACATTTTGATGAAGGCTTCAGAGTTCGTGCATTATAATTAAGTTAATTATTAATAGTTTGAATTGCAACTTATCACATCACTCTATTTTTTATAAAGATGTGAGAAGCCCATTTTTAATAATAGAGGCTTTTGATATTGTTATTTGTGATATTACTATTAAATGTAACTTTAACTTTGAGGGCCCTATCTTGCACCCGGCGCAAATGACTTTATACACTAACGCATGTCTCATTCCTATTTTGCATCTGCGCAAAGCATACTTTTTTCCTCCACAGACGCACATCGGTAAACTAGGAAATGAACTTGCGCTCCCTGGGCGGATCGGCACAAAAAGGAGGCGTGTTTCGGCGCAAATATTCCATGATGATATTTTACACTTCCAGAAAACAATTGCACCACTGACCAGAAAACACCTGGTCTAAAATCAGTGGCGCGTTGTTCATAATGCTATTTTAAGCGTGCATGCTTGGCCATAATGTAGTGGGTGCACAACGTGCAAACACTTTGATTCTCTCATCAACACAGATGCAGCAGTTTTTATTTTTGCAAATCATACATTATAACATAGAAAAATATTAACACATGAGGGAAGTCATTGTGGTTTACATGAAGATGAAAAAGAAAAAACGAATTACCCATTTTTTAAGGCTAAATGTAGTACTAAAACATTTAGCCTTGGCAAAGACATGTATATAATGCTTAACTGACGCTGATTTGGGTGGTTTCTCCCATCCCCATACAACATCACTTCTCTATCTTTCACTGCCCTAACAATAACGTCGGTCTCATCGGCTGTGAACGCTCCTGGTGCGCGCCTGGTAAACTCGCCATTATAATAACAATCCATCATGCAACATGTGCACCTGTTCTTAAAGGGAATGTTGGATGACACTCTGATTGGTTTATTTCACGTTACGTCCAAACCACACCTTATGAAGCTACTTCAGACCAACCCCTTTTATATTTGCGCCAGGCGCAAGAGTCATTTATCCCGCCGGGAAAATAGCAACAGCGCCGGGATCTGCCCACAAAATTACTTGCGCTTTGCGCTTTGACACTTGCATTTCAGATTGTTAAAATAGGGCCCAAACTCCTTAAACCAAAACAGTAGTTGCATTGATGGAGAGATGGATGATCGGTAGATAAATAGATAGATGGTTGGATGTATATAAAACTTATGCTAGAGTTTGCAGAATTAAACTTTAGGATATTCTCTTTGATGTTGTAGGTAACAGCGTCCGACCCAGATAAAGATGCTGACCAGGAGGCATTGAGATATTCCCTTCATGGCCAAGGTGCTGAGAGTGAGTTTATCATTGATGAGGTGACGGGAAAGATTTATGCCCAGAGAACATTAGACCGTGAGACCCGTGCAGTTTGGCGTTTTGTGGTACTGGCTACGGATGAGGGTGGCGAGGGACTAACAGGATTCACAGATGTCATTATCAACGTGTGGGACATAAACGACAATGCTCCTATTTTTGCTTGTGCCCCAGACAGTTGCCATGGCGATGTGGCTGAGAACTCCCCACTCGGCACTTCCGTCATGGAAATGACAGCCACTGACCTGGATGATGCGGCTGTTGGACAAAACGCAGTGTTGGCCTATAGGATTGTGGGTAATGCTGCACTTAATGGTGCTAACAGCGGAGCAGATGTGTTCAGCATCAATCCCGCTACTGGGACTGTTTCTGTAGCAATGTCTGGCCTGGACAGGGAGCAGACTGACTCGTATGTCTTGGTGGTGGAAGCACGAGATGGCGGAGGTATGATAGGAACAGCCACCGCCACTATACACCTGACAGACGTTAACGATCACGTACCACAATTCCTAGATCGCTCATGCTCTGTTCGCATCCCTGAGAGCAGTGAGCCCAACACGGTGGTCATAGAGCTGGCCGCCGAGGATGCGGATGCTGGAGAGAACGGGCAGCTGACCTTCAGTGTGGTGGCCGGTGATCCCGAACAGAAGTTTTACATGGTCAGTCATCGACAGGAGCAGCGTGGGACTCTTCGTTTAAAAAAGCGCCTGGATTACGAAAGACCGGGCGAGCAACGCTTCAACCTCACCATCAAAGTGGAGGATATGCAGTACTCGAGCCTGCTGCACTGCACACTAGAGGTCGAAGACTGCAACGATCATGTGCCGGTCTTCATTCCTCACTTTCTGCAGCTTCCTGCTATACGAGAGGATGTCACTCCAGGAACTAGTGTCGCAAGTGTGGCTGCCAGTGATTTGGACTCCGGGCTGAACCGCGAGATCACTTATAGCATTGCTTCTGAGTCTGATCCGTACCATCTGTTTTCTGTCGACCAGTCAGAAGTGGTTACTGTGGCTCAGTGAGTTGGAACCGGGAAACATCCACACAGCATCACTTGGTTATACTTGCAACAGACCACGGCACACCACCTTTGACTGGCACTGCAACTATCCAGATGGCTCTGCTGAATGTCAATGACAACGGACCTGAGTTTGAGGCTGCGTATGCACCGGTTGTGTGGGAGAACGTTGTAGGCCCACAGGTCGTGTGGCTCAACCAGAGCTCCACGTTACTAATAGCCGTGGACCGAGATTCACAGGAGAATGGCTCACCCTTCTCTTTCTCTGTGCCTCCCGAGTACCGTTACAGCAATGACTTCCACCTTCAGGATAATGGGAATGACACGGCGACCATCACCGCTCTGAGAGCTTTCGACAGAGAGAGACAAAAACAGTTTTACTACCTGTCATCATGACCGACAGCGGCAGTCCACCAAAGACCGTCACGAACATCCTCACTATTACCATTGGTGATGAGAATGACCACGCCCACACAGCTGGACAGAAGAAAGTGTTCATCAACTATCACAGAGGTAAAGCCTTCAACATTATAAATATGTATGGCAGATGAAAAAGTTGGTAATGTTTAAATTAGGCCTATATTTAATATTTTTTTATATATAATCACTAGGACCCATTTCTTGTTACTTGGGTCATTTTTTCAAAACTCTTCACACAGTGAGCACAACAGCAGTCTTTGTGAGCTACAGTTACTGTTCAAAGGTTTGATTTTGGTAATATTAAAAAAAAACTGTAATATTATTATATTATACTATTAAGACAATTTATAATATCAGTTTTCTATTTTAATAAACACTATATTGCCAAAAGTTTTGGGACTTCTGCCTTTAAATGCTCATGAACTTCAATGACATCCCATTCTTAATCAGTAAGGTTTAATATGGAGTTAACCCACCCTTTGCAGCTATAACAGCTTTGACTCTCCTGGGAAGGCTTTCCACAAAGTTTAGGAGTGTGTTTATGGGAATTTTTTATCATTCTTCTAGAAGTGCATTTGTGAGGTCAGGCACTGATGTTGGATGAGAAGGCATGACTTGTAGTCTCTGCTCCAATTAATCCCGTTCTATCAGGCTGAGGTCAGGACTATGCAGGCCTGTGAAGTTCCTCCACACCAAACTCACTCATCCATGTCTTTATGGAGTTTGCTCTGTGCACTGGTGCACAGTTATGTTGGAACAGGAAGGGGCCATGCCCAAACTGTTCACACAAAGTTGGGAGCAGGAAATTGTCCAAAATGTCTTGGTATACTAAAGCATTAAGAGTTCCTTTCACTGGAACTAAGGGGCCAAACCCAACCACTGAAAAACAACCCCACACCATTCCCCCCTCCACCAAACTTTAAACTTGCCACCATGCATTAAGCCAAGTACCAGATATGCCTGGCAACCGCCAAACCCAGACTCGATTCGTCGGATTGCCAGACAGAAGAGCGTGATTTGTTACTCCAGAGAACATGTCTCCACTGTTGGTGTCCTCGAGTCCAGTGTCGGTGTGCTTTACACCATTGCATCCGATGCTTTGCATTGCACTTGGTGATTCAAGGCTTGTATGCAGCTGCTCGGCCATAGAGATCCATTCCATGAAGCTCTCTATGCACTGTTCTTGAGCTAATCTGAAGGTCACACAAAGTTTGGAGGTCTGTAGCTATGTTCACTGTGCACTTCAGCATGTGCTGACCTCGCTTTATGATTTTACATGGTCTACCACTTTGAGGCTAGTTGCTGTTGTTCGCAATTGCTTCCCCTTTTGATATAATGCCACTTACAGTTGACCGTGGAATATTTAGTAGTGAGGAAATTTCACGAATGGACTTGGATGGGCAGATGGATAGATGGGCAATCTATCACGGTACTACGCTTGAATTCACTGAGCGACCCATTCCTTCACAAATGTTTGTAGAAGCAGTCTGCATAACTAGGTGCTTGATTTTATAAACTGTAGCCATGCAAGTAATTGGAACACCTGAATTCAATGATTTGGAGGGATGTCCCAATACTTTCGCCAATTTTGGCAATTTATTCCTGTGACTGCAAAGCTGAATTTTCAACATCATTACTCTAGTATTCAGTATCACATGATCCTTCAGAAATCATTATACAATGCTGATTTGCTGCTCAATAAACATGTATTATTATTGTCAATGTTAAAAACAGTTGTGCTCCTTACCTGTAAAAAAATGTTGTTGTTTTTTTTCAGGAGACGTTGATGATTAGAATGTTTGAAAGAACAGTATTTATTTCTGATAGAATTTGTGTAAAAAAAGTATAAAGGTCTTTACTGTCAACCATCCTTACTGAATACATGTAACAAATCATGGATTCTTGAACCATTGAAATGCTATGAGAAAAGAGAGAGAGAAAGATATTTGGTGTGTGAATTTAGCGTTCAACATCCCAGTTAATTGTGTGTGTGTGTCTGTGTAAATAAATGCAATAGCATGGATGTATACATACTGTATACTGTACTACACCTGATGCACATGCAATGTTTTGACACAGTCTTTTTTATTTTTATTTATTTTTTTTTTTTTTTTTGATGACAGGGAGAATGCCAACCAATGTGCTGGGGAAGGTTTACTCACCAGATCCAGATGACTGGGATAACAAGACATATGCCTTCGAGGGACATGTTCCTAGGTGAGACCCACCTATATTTTATGAAATACATATAATCAAAATGTAAATGAAAGTCAATAACACATTTTTAGTCATACCTGCAAACAAATCCTGGTCAAATTGTCTTTTTTTCCCATAAATATATTTATAAAGTATTATTTTTTAAAGTAGGCCAATACATTTTATCTTACATATTTCAAAGTTAAGGATGCATTATTTTGATATAGCTTGCATTGGAACAATCTATCCAAAACTAATCAACAAAATGTTACTACAGACACTATTCTATATTGCGAATTAGAACAAATCTCAGTAGGCTATAGCAATATAGTGTCAGTCTGGGCACAGAATGAATGAGTAGAATCCAATTGCAAAGAACAGCAGTTTATTAACAGTGAGAGAAGTAATCAGCTTCAGAATCAATGATCAGCTGTAGATGGGACACTGGCAACGCAGGGACGCAATAGGCAGACTCCAGGCAGGAACAGGCAATCTGGAAAAACTGAGAATAAACAGGAAACTGGATGGAATGGAGAGACGAGTTAACTCAGTCAGCCTCAACAACGATCTGACAAAAACAGGACAGCATCACACACAATAAATAGGGTGCCGTGATGAGAAAAAGTAAAACAATGGGAACATTGTTCTTGAAGAGAGTGTCGTTGTGTTACTGTCGTAACCGAACACGACGCAGCCTCGTTCAGCGTGGGTTTATAACAAGCAGCTGCTGCAATTTGCACTTCAGTTTTTTGCTGAGGAGCCAAGTCTGATAAGCTGGCCAACCCAGCGGGTGACAGCAGATGTGGCAACGGGCAGTGCAGTCTCATCCCAATTCGTCATATAACTGACGTTTTGGGATGTCTTTTGACCATTCGTCAATATATGCCTTTTTAGGCCCCCTTAAACGTCAGTAGATGACGTTACTCGGATCCTAACTCTACCCCAGACCTAACCCTAAACCCAACTCGTCACCTAACTGACGGTAAAGGTAAAGCGTCAGTTGTATGACGACCCGGGATCGTCATCTACTGACGTTTAAGGGGGCCCTAAAAAGGCATATATTGACGAATGGTCAAAAGACGTCCCAAGGACGTCAGTTATATGACGAATTGGGATGAGCTGTGTTACAGCGGGACCTACGTTCCCTCCCTCAGGGAACGAGGGTTACCATATGTAACCAAGACGTTCCCTATCGTTCAGTCACTACAACATAGGTCATGGCTGACCAATAGGATTCCCTACCAAAGCACCACAGCCGCTGAACCCCATCCAGTGCCCCATGCAAGTGTCCGTGTGTCTGTGCCGAGTGTTCCCTCGGTCAGGGAGTAAAACAGCTGGCAGTGGGAGGTCTCTGAGGAAGCAAACATGTCTGAGCCTCTCCGAACTCTCTCCAGATTAACTAAACCACCTGGGGGTGGAGTCGTCATTCTCCCAGAAGCACAGTTTGTGATAGCTTGTCGGCCACACGGTTGAGCACGCTCAGGGACATACATGGCTCAAAGCGACCTCAGGAGGGAAGAAGCAGGGGAGCAGGGAGACGCAGGAGAATGCCCCCAGTCATGAGCAGACTGAGAAGCCGCGGGCGATGGGGTTGAGGCAGCAGCTGACACCGCGGCAGGATGTGTCTGATGGCCTCAGTCTGCTTCTGACTGAGACCACTCAGGGTGGACCACTAGGGTGGACATCGCACAACCCACCGACCTTGCAGAAAACCTTTGTCACACGAAGCGCAAGGTCCATTGTGTCATGAAGCTCCTGGAGAACTTGAGGATTGTGACCACCTTTGTGAAGTTCCCTCAGTGCCTTGGCCTAATGGACCTGCAGCAACACCATAGCATGCATGGCAGAGGCAACTTCCCCACAGGCCTTGTAAGCCTCATCGAATAGGACCAATGAGAACCTACAGGCCCAGGAAGGAAGACATGGTTCTCTGCGCCAAGTGGAGTTAGTGTACAGCTGCATTGCAGCGGCCTGCTCCTCTGGCGGGAATGTGCGTGTATGCCTTCAATGGTGGTGAGGGAGAAGGAGCCACTGAGACGGTTTCTGGCAGTAAAAGGTGCCGTCCATGTCCCCTTGAGCTTCTCGTGCACTTCTGGAAAGAAAAGCACTGGGGTGGGTTGGTGAGAACTAGGGATGCAAATTATCGATTAATTCATTAATCATTAGTTGATCAACCTTATTCGAATCGATTAACGATTAACTGATAAGCGCCTATTTTCCTGAGAATGCAAATTTCTCATGGTATCAATTTAACATAAACTAAATACTGTTTATATACTGAATAAAAATGCATGTTACATTGCTCAATTGATGTTTTATTGTAACAGTTGTGATACATCACCGAATAATGGCATTTATGTAGATTAACAAAATATATTATGAACAATAAATTAAATTACATTAAAAAAATCATTGTGCACTGGCTCACCTGTTTCATCATAAAACAACATAAAATACATTTTAAATAAAAATCTATGGTAGGCTTATTCTACCTACACTATATTAGGCCTTCATATAATCATTTATCTGGTAAACTACTTAAATAAATAAAAAATTGTAACATTAGCAGCAGCACTTATAATATAGGCTAAGGGGAAGTCAAATATACATCTTGTAACAAATGGAAATAAGGTGTGGCCCCTTTAAGAGCTGCGCACTCCCTGTTGAACTATCAGCAGTATTGTATTGTATGTGCCGTGCTCCTCGATCACCCTTTTTGCTGTCTATGCGAAGTGAACACACCATGTATGAAAGTATGACAGACAGTTATAGTTTCCCGGAAAAATAACAAAGCCGGGAGGCGTCCGGGAGATAGGACTAAAAAACATGAGAAGCCCGGGAAAACGGGAGTGTTGACGGGTATGAGCTAAGTAATTGTTAGAATACAGCAAGATTTTCGAGGTTAGCACGCTGTATAGCTGGTGGTTATTCCATTCCATATCCCAGAATAAAACATTCACTCTAACCACAGTTCAAATGACAATGAATTGTGTATGTTGGCATGTTTTAATACTTTGGCTTTTTAATTGTTTATATATTGACTGATTTGTTTTTTCAAGGTCTTCTATGAAAATATATTAGAGTTATATATTTAGTATAAATAAGAGCATTAACAAATATAAATAATAGATCTACAAGATAAAGGTATCCGAATCAGACAATCAATATTTGAATCCTGTTATTATTTTTCCTACCTGCAGTTATTTCATCCTGAACAAGCGGACAGGGTTTCTGATCATAAAGGAGAACGCCCCTTCTGGGAGTCATGACTTTCAGGTTCGAGTGTCAGATGGGGTGTGGCCAGATGCCATCTCTAGCGTGAAGGTGAATGTGAGAGAACTACGGGACGAATGCCATCTACAACTCAGCCTCTCTGAGATTAGCAGGTACATGTGATATTCACCTAGTGACATCATGTCATAGTGCTTTGTGTCATTTAAAAGAGAATTCTGATTCTCCCAATTATCTTCAAATTATTATTTAGCTAAAACCTGATTTTAACCTGAAGTTAATTTAATTGAAGAAAAGTTTTTAGACACAATTTAATTTAATTTAACACAATTCAGTTGATTTTAGTCAAATTAATTTACTATAGTTTGTTTAACTTTATTACATTAGTCAAACAAAACATTTTTTATGTTGGTGCAACTTATTTTTTTCATTAATTGTCTGAGATTTAATATTATGTTCAATAAAGCAGTTTCATTCTTCATTATACACATTGTATATAATGAACATATAATAACGAATACAAGAGTATATAAGAAGATTCAAAAACATCACAGCAACTCTTCTAAATGTCCAACATAACTGAACATTAAACACTAACTTAAGCTAACAACATATTTATCTTTGCTGAAAAACACATAATAATACTGTACCCACCAAATTTTCTCTCCTAATTTAGTCCCTTGCAAAGCATGCTGGTGACTTGAAAATGATTCATGTAGTTTTAACACAAAAGTATTTAGTAAATTGAATATATTTTGAATATATTAGGTTGATAGAACACAATTTAATTAAGTTGTGACAAAATGTAAAAAATCATGTTACTTTAGCTCATTTAAATTATTTAATTAAACTGAACAAGTGCAGTGTCAATTTCAGCCTTTGGTGACTTCCTTTTTAAATCAATATTTTTTTAAAAGCAAAAGCAAGATTAAGGGCAAAGTTTACAAATGTCTTTATTTTCAGAGAATACATAAGGATGTATTTATTTATAGAATTCAATATCAGTGATTATGTCATAATCCTTACATACTGAATTGTTATTTGTGTTCTTGCATTTATTTACAAAATGTGTTGTGATTGCTGCATCTGTTGATAAATCTTTAGCCATCTTGATTATGTAAAGGCACAGAAGCTATGTTACTCATGCACAGTCAAAAAAAAACTCAGTTTCATCTCTGATGCAGCAATTAACTTAAAAACAGAACTAAAGACTCAAACCAAATCTTAACTACTGTACTGTACCTCTATTCTTTTGCATTTTGATAAAATGCAAAAGCAGTTGAGTATAGTAATGCAGCTATATAATACTTCCAAGGCACATAATCTAAGGCTTTTAAACTAATTTGACTCATATTGAATGGCACTCTGTATACAGCACTGTCCATATGAAAGCCAAGTCTGTGTCCAATGCTTATTACAGTCAAAGACATTAAAATAGTTTGATGGTCTGGAATCAGGATCTGTGTTGATTGTGTGCCGTGTTGTGGCAGTAAAACTTGTGGGCAATATTGAATTTGGTGACAACAGCCAACGTTTTAATGAAAACAAGACTGTGCTGACATGAAATGGACTAGAGCTGAGGATTTTGTAGTTTTAAGACTATTAAAGTAGGGGAAAGGCCTTGTGGGAGATGGAGAGACAGAATATAAAATGTAGGCCATAGCAAACTCATAAGCCTATAAAGAGATTTTTCTTTGATTTCTGCTGTGCAACTGAATTTATTGCAGGCATGAAACAACAGCAAGCTCTTTTCTGCTGTCTGTGTTTATTAATGCTAATTGAGACTTCACAAATACCTTCACAAATGCCTTAAGAGAGGTATTCGAGATGTACACTGGTTATATCTATAATCTATGACAATCCCTAATTGAACCAGGATTATGTGTGGCATTAAAAAACAATCTGAGTTTGTTGTTTTTTTCTTCTTTTTATTTATTTATAGTTTCATCACTTAATCTACTTCGGACTGTGAACTAGATAATTCTACCCTATTTCTGTTTAGTCTTTAAATTAAATGAAAGTTAGTATTTACTCCTAACCCTCCAGGGTTGCCTAGTTGGAATTAAAAAGATTTCGAGAACATCTTAGGTTATGGTTGTAACCATGGTTCCCTGAAAATGGAACTAGACGCTGTGCCGGATATTACAGTGATTTGGGAATGCTTCTGCATGACCGTCTTCAAGCATGTGTGAAATCAGTCCAATGGCATGACGGAATGTCATAGGCAACCCCAACGTGGCTGGATGTGTGCAGGAGAACAATATCAGACAGTGTCTAGTTTCTTGAGACTAAAACAGATCAACTTCCACCTGGCCGAATTCCCTCTAGATAAACGTGGGACAAGAAACAAGATCCACATGACCAAGGAACAGAAGGCACCTGCATAACCTTGATCATGTGGAATTGGTTGCCCCTCATGGAAAACCCCTTGGTCTTGAGCCACCACTGAGTCTCATGTATAGTGAGCCTAAAGGTATCATGTTGGGTTCAGCTGCAATCAGATCCAACAGTCTCAAGCCTAACTTTATCTTGTTCAAGGCTGCAAGAATGGAATTGATACGAGCAGGAAAAAGATGTGCCTGAATCATCGTTGAACCCCATACCACGCCTAGAGAATTGGTTCTCTCTACTGGAGAAGATATCTCTTCTGCAGCCTTAACCCTAATTCTTTTCGTATGTCCAAGAACAAAATCTCAATGCCAAGCCACCATCTGCACTGACTGAGCTAAAATAAAAAATAAAAAATAAAAATAAAAAACTCTCTATAGTTTAATACGCGAATGCCCTAAGGTCTCAGAGGAGCCAGCGCTAAATCCATGCTTTTCATGTAAGTCTGTGGTGTCAATGCTAGGCCGAAAGAAAGAATGCAATGCCTGTAAGTTTTTCCCCTAAAAAGGGCACCTGAGGAACTTTGTTTAGGAAGGATGGATATGTGAAAGTATGCATCCTTGAGATCTATAATGACAAAGCAGTCCTCGGACCTGATTTGAGCCACAATTTTCCTTAATGTCAACATCTTGAACTTTAATCTTTTGACTGAGCAATTTAAAAGGGGCAGTTCTGAAATTGGACTTAACCCTTTAGGCGCCAGAGGTTTTTTCGCAAAAACTTTAGATTTTGACATCTCTAATTTCAAAAGACAATATCTTGAAAAGTGAAACAAGATAGATACTTTTTGTAGATTAAAGAAATATTAAGCATGACCCAAAGTTTATGTAGGGATTAAATTTCCCCATCTAATTTGCATATTATGACATCATATAGTGGCAGAAATCTTGGATTATAGAATTTTCATGAAAAGTCACATGTTTAAATGATAAAATGCAGCACTTCTTCCCCCAAAATGTCCATCACCTTCTGTATGCTATATGGCACAATACTGAATGCTCAGGTATATAGTAAATAATAACCAAACTGTGCAAATCATTACTAATAAATGGTAGAACAAACCATATGCATGTAGTGTTTGGCCTTTTGCTGTGGAGATTTCCATTTCCTACGTGCTGTAGGCACTCTGATTCCATGTATGGGGCTTATATCTATTTTATATGACACACAAACACAAGTAGACAAGAGCTGTTTAGTTCAAGAGATGACTCGTTAGGGCAAAAGGCAGCTTCATAAGTGATGATAGGAGCAGCGCGATCACGGCCAGATACTACCTCGGCGCGCGCGCACGTCAAGTATGCATACTATTGCGACTACCCACCCTGCCTTCTGTACTATGAATACTTTCGACCTCGTCTAACATACCCAGTGATAATAAACAAAGTCTCCACCACAATACTATCGCCGCGATCGCGGAGAGACTGATGAAATGGCTCACTCTCACACTATCTCCGCTTTTGATCACACTGATTCAGTGTGCTGTAACTGGAACATTTTGTATAGAAACATGACGTTTTTTTGAGTCAGGGATGAAGTATGACATGTCTGCCATCCAGTGGAGGGGATGTCGAAACGGAAATTTACACCCAATTTGACAAAATCGGCCGTTTTATTCAGTGACGCATCTTGTCGAGTAAACTCGACCGTGGCGCCTGAGGGTTAACCCGCTGTCCTTCTTTGGAATGATAAAATTCCAGCTGTAAAACCACGACTCTCACTTGGTGGAAGGAACACATTCTATGGCCTCCTTGTTCAAGAGAGTTTTTACTTCTTTTTTCTATTACCAGAGCCTGCACGGGCCAGCCACTGCAGGAAAGACCCCGTTGAAATGATGCGGACGAAAACTGAATTGAACTTTGTAGTCTTTCTGCAGTCTACCATGAACAGGACCCATTGTGACACATTTGGCTGAAGTTTCCATGCTGTTTGAGATGGTCTACTAAGGGAAACAGTCTCTCGACACTGGCCTCTGACATATTTCAAACAGTCAATTTGGCTGATGCAGCTGACCGGCAGGGGACAACCGACCTGACTGCTGTAATAACCTCCTAGGATGTTTTAAGTCCTTTAGTGCAGGGCGGACACCGACTTGCTGGAAAGCGCTTTGCCCCAAAGCACCTGAGGTGGTGGGGTTTGACAGAATGGCAAAATATAAAGTGTAGGGGCACCAGATAGGAAGTAAGCACCATATAAATAGGTGTGGACCACTGAAGCAGAGGTTTCACTTTTGAGGGCAGAAAACGTTCATCCATTTTACTGCCAGTCAAAGTTTGATCTGAACCTTAACCAGCTCCTCATAAGCAGGAGAATGAGATGGTGAGACCTCAAAATCTCCTACCTTGATGGTCAAAACATCCACCTCATTGGAGGAGGATAGCTGAAGCACCGGACCCTCACTCTGGGCTGAATAAACCACAGTGCGTCCGCAGGTGAATGAAGAAAAGGATAGAGCCTGCCTCAAACCTCTCTCCGATATCCATTGGTCAAACCCCACAGATTGCATTGTCACTCTGCCTCGGCAATGGCTCTCCACGCCACTCAGCAGTGGGGCTGGGACCGTGGGGAACGTGAGCCTGGGCAGGGTGCAGAGGCGTTGTCAGCGGCAGCCGCTCACAATGAGCACAGTCAACCCCTCAAGAGCATGCTCTGCTCCCAAACAAACTATACATAAATGCATTTAAATGCAAGTTTGCTCACCTTATCTCTCTCTCTATCAAGCTTGCATATTTAAGTTCAGTCATTTCACTTAAATGGCAATGACGATTACCTATTAATTGTCATTTAAGTGAAATTACTGAACTTAAATATACAAGCTTGATACAAATGGTCATTTTAGAAGAAAATTTCAAATGGCATTTAGAGGCTTTTGCATCTGAACTATTCATATACAGTATATACTATAATATTAAAGTCAGCGTGAAACGGAAGTTGAGATTGTCATTTTTTTCCTCGCGTGACGTATATTCTAGTGAAACGGCTTCTGAAATTAGAAAAAAATGTAGGGCAGGGCTTGATTTCATCCTTCGGGAATTGAATTGGATCGTGGGAGGTTGGGCGTTGCAAACAATTTGAATGCAATTCTTTGAGAGGTGGTGCACCGACAGCCGCACCCTCATCAGAATCTGGCCACACCCTTTTGCCATTCCACGTGACCAAAGGGAGAGAGGTCATTTCAATGGGGGAGAGAAGGGTAATGTATTTGATTCAAGATTTCAAGGGTACATGAATTTTATATATAAAAAAATAATGAAGTGCACTGGATAAATCATTTATAATAAACACTACAATATTAGATATAAAAAGAAGATTTGTCAAATTTGATTTCATGCCGACTTTAAGGTAAAAATTATAGATGAAGCGGTTTATTTCCCTGGAGCCCTGGCTCAATATGTATTGAATTGTCTAACTGAAAGTTTGACTTTAGTACTATTTACTGCCTCCTTGACATTTGAAATCCGATTTCAGGAGCACATGTTGAAGCCACTGGAGAGTTGTAAGGCCTTTTTAATGTTGCTTCTTTCAGGTTATAGCTCTGTGAATCTTGGAAAATGAACTGATTGTAAAGTAAAATATCAGGAAAAGTATGTGGAGAAGTTCTTTAGACACCCATCCTAGCTCTTGGAGATAACCAAACATGTGCGCACAAACTCACACAAGCTTATTCCCATAACCTCTGCTCTGCCTGTAAACAAACAGGGCACACACACACACACACACACACACACACACACACACACACACACACACACACAGACATAAACTCCCACATTCTGCAGGACACATGAAAAGCTTTTTGAATTTTTGGCAGCTAAGCCAGTTTGGACTCATCTATAAATAATTTAAAATGTGTTTTGATGCTTATCTCCATTAACCCTGAGATTTCCACCCCTGCGGGACTTTGTGGTATCAATAAACATAAAAATTGGAAAAATATTGGCATTATTTTGGTGGGATTAGCTCACAGATTCACAAAGATATATTGACCACTACACTTTTCCCCTAAGCCGCAGCTAAACTTCTGATTTAAGCTGTGTAGTGTACTTTTCTGTTGGTGTACTTCTCTGTGTATTTCCATTTATTTATAGAGTATACATACTCTCTTTGGTGCTTTGTCTCAGGATGGGTTTCACTGCATTATAAAAGCATCTATTTGTGCGAGTGTGCGTGCATAGATAGATGGATGGATTGATGGATGGATGTCTAATTATTATTGCTAGAAAAGAATAACATTTCCAGTGTGACTGGACCATATCAGATCAGATTGGTATATTTTTTATTTCATTTGGGGACATAATTACTGATTATAATGATGTATACTGTCTTTTTACACATTGTGCCATGCTACACTCTTAGAAGAAAAGGTTCTATCAGCGCTACATATTCAGAACCCTGAAAGGTTCTAATACAGAACCATTTTTAAAGGGTTCAATAATGAAGAACCCTTAAGTGTTCTTGTTAACCAGGAAAAAAGGTTCTATATGGAACCTTTTGGGTTCATTCATTATCATTTGTTTTGTCATTTACAGATTAAATATTTCTTATTAT
Organism: Hybognathus amarus; assembly: GCA_030378365.1. NCBI lineage: Eukaryota > Metazoa > Chordata > Actinopteri > Cypriniformes > Leuciscidae > Hybognathus > Hybognathus amarus. The sequence continues at coordinate 583,749 of JAQIUQ010006539.1, forward strand.
TGACAAACATCAAGACCCTAAAATGTATTTATGAATGCATGTGAATGATCACAAAATTCAAGATATGGGGGTTAGAAAATGTATATACTTGTATCATTTTATGTAGTTAATCAATATCACATGAAGAGTGCCATTTCAGTTTTTCTCCTTCAAAAATCAGCATGATTAAAATGTGATAGTAAGTTACTACAACAGTTTAATAAACAATAATTTAATTACAACTGTAAAATGTTGCAGAATAATGAAATAAATGAATGAATAATAGCCTATAAATAACCTTTGTGCCAAAAGGGTTATTTCTTGTCATTATAGAACCTTTTTTAGCATAAAAGGTTCTTTGGAGTTTAGTAAAGAACCCTATGCTTCATATATAGAACCCCAGTTAACCCTTTTTCTAAGAGTGTATGGGTGTGAGAACCCTATGAAAACATAAAACTATCTGCATTTGTGATCATAGAAATGACAAGCAAGCACTGCACTCAAAAATGAACCTCAGAATTGGTTCAAAGTTAGTGTTGTAAACATCTTGAAAAAAGTGTCTTTTCCACAAATTTTATATGAATGCAAATTGTATAATATACAAAGTAAACATTTCTAGTAATTGTGCAGTTAATTCTCATACTGTATTTTCAGAAAGTTTTGGAATATATCCTCCCCAAATGTGTCACTCAATAAAAAACAATAATAAATAATTTAATGAGAAGCCTTATATTGACATATTAAGATTTTGTTTACATTTACCTTGTAAATATATTTTTGCTGTTTATTAAAAGGTTTGTAACACTTGAAGGGTTGTGCATATAACTGACATGACACCTTCATAATCACTACATGACATGTCATGTATATGAGGGAAGTTTTATGCATGTAAATGAAAACTGTCATTAAGTGTCTTTTGCTCAATTATGACATTTTGAATGCCATTAGGCCATTATAACATTTTACAAAATATAGAAGATTGGATATATATATAACATGACAGCCAATGTCAAAACCAACCACATGACAGTGTAATGTAATGCTAACCCATAAAGTTTCTTAAGTTTGATAATTAATCTGCTATGTCATGTTTATGACATTTATGACAATTTATGTTGTCTTGGTAATGTCAAGGTTTCCTGTAGGATCAGCATCCCCAATGATTGCTAATTTGATAAAAAAAGTTAGTTAGTTCTTATTTTGTATCATGTTTGTATCATATACCATATACATTGTGTGTGCGTGCGTGTGTGTGCGTGTGTGAATGTGTGTCATCCAGAAAAGGTGGTAAGCACATCCATTCCTTAATGCCTGTGTGGAGGGAGGCAGGTTTGATCCGGGCTTGGATCAAAGCCAGGTGTGAGGCTGTTTCAAGCTGTCATGATGAGTCTCCCTCTTCACACACAGCCCCTGATGGGAGCAGACAGCCACCCTTCCTGAACCCCCCACCCCACGTTAATCACGGTTTCCTTCCTTGCCCCTGAACTAAAGCTCCATGATTGACACTCTTCAAAGCACTAATGATTATTTGTGCTATGTGCACAGTGAACTGAAGGACTGCCGTGAAAGGGAAACTATAAGGCTGAAAGAGTAAAACAAAACACAAACACAACTGTAGACAACTGTAGAACTATAGACTTTAGTCAAATAGACACCATGTAATTTGACGCAAATTATAAAAAGGCCATAATGATTATTAGTAGTGTCCTTTCAACATATTGTGTACCTGGTGTCATTATTTACCTGTCAAAATGCACATTTCCATAAACTGAAAATGAACAACAAAAACACCACAATATGTAATGTACTGACTGTAATGTCATCCCTAATTTGTATTCAACTTCTATGCTGTATGATGTCCATACAGTATATGATTACACAACTGAAACTAACACACAAGTATTCTGAACTAATTTAATGTTGCCTGTTTTTTTGCCCATAACATTAACTCTTATGTTTCCAATGAGGGTGAGGTGGTCACAGAAAAGTTACTGACAGCGAGTCCAAATCCATCTTTCCATCTCACTGTTGTCATTAAAATAGGAAAATCGCCCCCAATTTTCTCAAACATGCCCCTCTGCCTTTGTGAGTTGTGAAGTGTCAGTAAGAGTTATGACAGCTCTGCCACTCTCCAGCACTGGCCCCAAGGGACGCTGACTCAGCCTAGGGACAGACTCGAGCTCAGCATTTCTCTCATTCGGTCTAACATCTCCCTGGGCCACCGTTCAACCACCCGCACAGTCCCAAACTGTAGGCTAAGCATCCCAATTAGAATAGTCCATTGGGTGTTAGAAGGAAAGCACACCTCCAGCACAGGAAAATCGATGGTCAGATGGTTGCTAAAGTGTCACAATTTGCCTACAATGCTCACAGGCCATGGCCAGCTTCATCATCAACGTGCTGGAAACCGTGAACCGTGAAGCACAAGCACCCATTACCATAGTGACAAAGACTTGCTGCATGCAGTAGTTTGAGCTCTCACCCCAGACATTTTAATGTGGAATGTCTAATGGAGTTTGTGCAAACAACTACTGACAGGTACTTACCTCACTTAATGACGAGGAGATGTTCTGACGAGGGACAATACGTGACCATGCATTTTTCATGAGTTCTGGATCTCAATTCTTTATTAAAAATGCTGTTCTTTTTTCTTCTATCCAGGCTCTGGAGTTTAGTTAAAATTTATGTGGTTCTGTTATCCTTATGTGTTGTGTATTTGTATGTTTGTGTCTCTGACAGACATCTCCGCCACAGAGTTTATGGAACGTCGTGGAAATCTGAAGAGTAGGTACGAGCTTCTGGGTGACTTCCTGTCAGACATGCTGTCGGTGGGTGCAGACGACGTCAACATTTTCAGTCTGGTAGAGGTGCGGGATAGGACTCTGGATGTGAGGTTCTCTGTTCACAGCGTACCATTCCTCAGGGCTGAGCGAGTGCACGGATATCTTGCAGCTCACAAACAAAAAGTAAGGCTTGTTGAAAGCACATTGATATGGATATGCTCATATTTGTGTATATGCTCATAATGTATACTTGTAATTAACCTATGAATCACTCTAAATGCATACACACTTCAGTGTGAAATAACTGCAAGCTTTAACACAAATTACATTTAATTTTACTTATTCATAAAAAAAAAAAATTAAATTACGTATGTAACCCTCGTTCCCTGAAGGAGGGAACGGAGACGTAGTCGACATTATGACTGATTGGGATCATGCTTAGAGATCCTATCATCTTCGAGTACTATTAAAACGAGCCAATGTAATAGGTGTGCGTGAAATGAATTACACACTCCGCCCCCATAGGGCGGGTATAGAATATGGAAGTGGATGCACACACTAGTTGTTTTTTGCTGAAGAGCCGAGTGTAACTCAGAGTCCGGGTAGTCCAGCAATAGTGGCAACGGGACTGACGTCTTTGTTCCCTCCTTCAGGGAAGAAGGGTTTACATTTATAACTGAGATATCTCCTTTCAGTCGCTACACGTTCGACATAGTCAACATGTCGAACTGATTGGGATCCCAATTAAAACCCTATCTAGTGCTGCCACCTTCCAGTGCCTTGAAAAAAGTCTCCAGATCCCCCCACAGTTAAGGCGGGGAAGGGAAGTCACTGCTGTTCGAACAGGACCACTGGGAAAGCGTTCCCTGAACATGGAAGGAAGGGACACTGCAGAAGCCACATCCTGCCTGAAGGGAGGTAACATGGAGAATACACATACAACTGGGCAGATGACCGGGCAGTACAACATAAAGAATTTCACTGGCTTGGCTCCAGCCTAAACAGGGGAGACTCAACTAAACAGTGACGGCAGAGCAGGCTCTGCCAAGGGAAGACACAGGCACACCGCAGGGAGCCGTAACGTAGATGTGATGAGGTTCAATTCAACCAGGAAGGAAGAAAACAGGAGTCCAGAGGACCAACAGGAGTAACTATTTGCCCTCTGGCCCTCCAACTGAATCTTAGCGCAACAGTCGCACTGTTATCTCGCTGAGCAGCGGTGGCTCAAAGCAAGGTGTACTGCCAACTCGAGGTAACGAATACCAATGCAGTCCGAGGTCGCCCAGGTCTTCGTTAATGTATGCCCTCTGTACATGCCCCCTCAGTCAGTGTTAGTGGACCTGAAGGTCTGAAAACAGGTTGAGAGTTTGCCAGGGTGATCTTTTATCATACAGGGCATGCCGCTCTCCACGCGTCACCTTGGGACTCTAATCGTTAAACTAGTGCTAAAGCAGTCTTCATATGGAGGAAGCCAAGCTGCTGCATCTGCCATATGTCCCAGGAGCCTCTGATTTTTATATTTTTTCTCTTTCTCACTTCTAGCACTAGCTTAACACACTCTCCTTGAAGAAACGTGTTGGACCAAGTCCTATCCTAAACTGAAGAAGAGATACTCAGCCTGTATGCGAGATTACTCTCTCCTAGTTGACCTAAAGATGCAACTGGCTATGGAGCACTCGAAGGGTAGGACTTGTACTGATACTTTGTACCCTCAATGCTAGAACACAGAATGGTCTGTGGTGCAGAAGGATAGAGATATGAAGTTCTGTCCTTTGAGGTCGAACGCTGCAGGCCGAACCTTGGGGACGAAGCATTTGAAAATGCATTTCTGTGTAGTAATTGAACGGAGGCATTCGCAAAAAGGGCCTGTTTCAATTGACACAGGTTCAAGATGGCCATAATCCACCCCATATCAGAGTACAATGAAGTACAGGTTTATAGAAACCGGTCTTCATATCGACTGGAGGAGAGGCTAACCTGCATCCTTGGCCAGTAGGACTGCGATGTGCGCACACAGGACAAGAGCAGCGCTCAACAAGTAGGTGTGATAAATATCACTAATCTTTGGAGCATCTCAGTTCAACACCTAGTATGATGAATATCACTGAGCCAGGGCAAAGCCAAGTGAAATGAATTGCAAAGTCGAGTCAAATTGCAAGCTGGTAGTTTCGGGGCCAGTTGGAGCAGTAGGAAGCATTTTCAGGCTTACACACACTGTGCCTGGGGGCCAGGGAACCACAGACCTACCCAAGGTGGGGCAGCAAGGTGGAGGACAGGGATCCGGCTCGGAGGGCCCGGAGTCTGAGAGACTTACCTGTCTCCATGAGACAGCCAGGGATGCTTGAAAAGGCGGATGATCGGGTCCTCGAACCGCACCTAGCTGCCGTGCTGACAAACAAGGGCTGAGGGGTGCAAGGCTTACAGGGTCGCACACCACCAGACTCGCCTTCTGGGACCCAAGACCAGAGGAATTTGCTCTTTCTTTGGAGTATGGGTACCGCTTGCTCCTCTTCTTTTTGGGAGCAGTAGAGGAACAGTCACACGCACAAAGTATCCTCCCGGCCCTCACCTGGGGGAGGAATTGGATCGGTGACCAACTCCCAGGGCATCCTCCAACATCCCTGAGCAGGGCTGGGAGTGCAAGGGAATGCCCTCTGCAACGAGCAGGTGGAGGAACTGCTAACGGCGGGGATGGGGGCTTTGTCTGAGCTTTGCGGCAGATAAATGTTCAGACATAGTTCTGCACCGCGTCGCCGACCTGCCCAACCTGGGAAATTGGGGAGACCAGAAACCGAACCTTGTCTGCATTTGCCATATCAATCAGGCTCCTGGACCACTAAGGTGGACACGCGCACGCCATGGCACTCGTGTCCGGAGGGTGATGTCGGATGCAGTGTGATGCTCATCTATGAGTGCACGGTCTGGGCTACCCTCATGCATGTCCATGGGTGCCCTGACAAGGATCCCCCCAAAAGGCAGTGGCTGCCAGACACAGATATACCTTGTGTACATCACAACCATTCACCACTCCTCTATCAAGGGTAGTGAGGGGGAAAGGCTATCCAGACAGTTTCTGGTAGAGAAATGAGCCATCCACAACCTGGTAAGCTCCCCATGCACTTCTAAAAAGAAAGGCACTGGGGTGGCCAGCTGAGAATCACCAGGGCTGTAAAAGAAATAGAAGTGACATTGGGGATGTTACAAACCCACCCAAAATAGCTTTGATTAAACATGCAGATAATAATTTGGGCAAATGTGTAATCTTTATGCTTGATTTTCCCATCGTCATGAACACAACAATGATTTCCCTTGTGTTTTAATATTGTTCCTTATAATAATGTATCATTTGCAAAAGTAAAATGCATCTGTGTAGATGAGAGAATCATCTACACTGTAAGCACGATGTTCACACTCTGTATAGAGGGTATGCGCGTGACGAACTCGTCGGCCGGAGTGCCTGCAGTTATTCACAGTGAGTGGCAAAAAGACTGAGCGACTGTAAATGTTTTCAGATTGTATGCAGCGATAAACAAACACAACACATATAAAGTGAGAAAGAGCTTTGCGATTGACTGTACAACTAGATTTGACAAAAAATCTTAGGTATATTTTTACAGGCTGCTATAGAAAAGAAGAGCAAATGGATCGCTGTGGATTCACAGAAAAAAAAAACTGGAACTCCAGTCAGCGAAAGGTGGATTTGCAGTTATCATTTTGTGTCAATATGCTGAATTTAGCTGTAAAACCATACTCATCTATTTTGTATTGTTTATATATATATATATATATATATATATATATATATATATATGTGTATATATATATATATATATATATACATATATATATATATATATATATATATATGTGTATATATATATGTATATGTATATATATATGTATATATGTATATATATATATATATATATATATATATATATATAAAACAACTCATCAATTAAATATTTATCATTGCATATTCTGCATTATTGGATGTTGTTTAAATAAACACTGACCAAAAAAAAAATCGAAAATCAAAATCAGGCAAACATAAATGTCAGGCAACACGATTCATGGCTGCATGTCAATATCCATGGATCACTGGATCTTTAGTAAGTTGTAAGAAGTCCAACATTTAGTTTAAATTGATAAAAATTTTCATTTTAGTTGCATTTTCGCAGTTTCCCCTATTAAATCCAGTTATGCAGCAGATCTTTTGCCACTTGGTCAGGCTGAGGGGGGTTGTTCCAGTGGGAAAGTGACGTCAATGCTCATCCCTCTATTATAGCCAAGCAAGCCTGCTCAAAATAGTATCTGAATGTATGCATAACACGCCACTGACTGTAGACTGAGTTTTTTCTGGTCAGTGGCGCAATTGTTTTCTGGTACTACAAAATAGCACCAGGGATTGTTTGCGCCAGAACACGCCTTCTTTTTTCTTTTCACCGCCCAGGGAGCCTAAGTACATTCCCTAGTTTGGCGGCGTGCATCTGTGGAGGGAAAAGACTGATACATACGAATGATACACGCGTTGATGTACAAAGTCAATTGAGCTGGGTGCAAAGATAGGGCCCATGATGTGTTTTGAAAATTTTCAACAGATCTAAATGCATCAATTTCCAACACAAATTCATTGATCAGAACCAATTATGGGGTGAAAAAAAGGGTTGGGAATGGCTTACATGGTTAAAGTAGTATTGTTAGAGGTTATTAATGATTGGATTTCTAATCCTCTGGAATTAACTACTCAAAATGTTCCCTAATTCTCTTTCTCATTCGCCTTCCTCCAATTTCGACTTGTTCCGAGCTAAAAGTAGTAGGAGAAGAAAGTGCAAATTTAGGGAGTTAATTACAGATGAACTTACTAATTTGGAAAGTAAGTTACGGTTCTCCACCCATTGTAATTGGAGAGATTGGAGACAAGGAATGGGAAAAAAAATGTGAAATGAAAATTGCCAGGTTTAAGGTACGTGCTTTGTCACGGTTTCCAGAGAGAACAGTCAGTGCATGTTCACGCACAGAACTATTGCATTTGAATCTGATGTAATTGTGTTTTTCTATTTTCGTCTGGTATGTCGGCTGCATTCACTGCGTGTCGGAAGTGTCAAGTAGGGTGTGTGATGTTAGCTTACAAGAGAGCTGGAAGAAACAAGTCAGAACAGCAGGAGTGAGACAGAGAAGAGCCCCCACCCCCTACATCTGTAACTTTTAAATGATTCTTAATGCACTGCCGTGATCTCCAGTACTCCTCTCTTTCCCTTGTTTTCCACCTCACTCCCCTGCTGCCACAACGCACACTTTGAAGAGCTCAGGATTCCCTCACGGCCGTGCTGGAATGGGGGAAGCGGATTTTCGCAGTGCACTGCTCATCTTCCCAGGGGTGTGCCCTTCTATCTCGCCCCCTAACACCCCTTCTGCAATACACACAACTGAAGTGACACCCTGTGAAGTGTCAGATGGTTCACAAAAACACACACTGTTGCGTCAAGCTCGGAAACCAGAAAGAAATCTCCCTGCGGTGATAGTGAGTCCTGATGAAAGACTAGGAGTCAATGATAAACAGGGAAAAAAGAAGCACAGGAGGAAGAAAACGTTTTCAGGGAAGCTTGTTATTTGTTGTGAAATTGGAGGATGAATCGGTTTAAATGCAAAGCTTCCATTTAAGTCTTTAGCAGACTAAAGTACCCCTCAGAATAAACATTTGCTGCATGCTTTAGAAATAGAGCACCTATAGTGAGCAGGTCAACACACAGAAGGAACCAGTGAAGATGAACAAAGAATAATTAAAGAAGAGGTGATTCTATTCTCTACTTTTAATCAGGTGGCAATGAATCGCCCACTCTATTTGAATTCACATTATAAAGTAGTGGAAATACTTATTATAATTATTATTATAATTATCACTTAATAATTATTTTAAAGCTTTCTGCTGGATCTTTGCTGTTAAAGCCCTTTCACACTGGCTTTTTCCTAAAACACATCTCATCACCTCAGCTTTTGCAGAAATCTTCATAATTACATATCAAACACGAAGGCATTGCGTTTTTGCCTCTGCCCTTTTGTTTCAGACTTTATTCAGGCAATTGTTGACTTGCACGCACCCACACTGTTTCTTTTGTTGGTTTTATCTTCTCTCTCAGAGTATTTTTTTAATTATTTCTTGGTTTGCATCTTTAACTGCTATGTGGCGCAGCACCTCCCATCGATCCCCATTCCTTTTATTTTATGTGAATGTTTCTTCCAAACCTCTAGATCGGTTCCACACCTCACCATGTCTTTTGCTCACTCACCAAAACACCCTTTGACTCTTGTTGAACTCCTTCACAAATCAAATGTTTAAAAAGCGTACCACTGTTTTGAATCATACAATGGAAACATGAAAAGGCCACTGGTCCAAAAAAAGGTTATTATCCGTGAGCGAGGAGCACAAGACAAACTCCAGTCATCTCACCAGTTTGTGTGTTTATGTAGATTCTGTTTTGTTTATCTCTTGGGTGTCATCCTGTGCTATCATTGAGCCTCTGTAGAGAAGTTTCCCTCAGGGAATTCTGGGTATTGTAGTTTCAGTCCCGAACAGGCACCTCAGAGTGCCTCTGAGAAATGAGCTGACAGTACCATTGAGCAGGAGATGGGGATAGAAATTCCATGCTCTCCTCCAGGAATAGAGACGGAGAGAGAAAGAAATAAAAGGAGAGCGAGGAAGAGAAATGAGAGCGTCCAGAAGGAGGATTAGACAGAGAGAGTGGGTGTATCTTCTCTACTGTGTAGGCTCCTGTTACCTGAGCCTAACTGGCTCATATAAACTAATGGCTTATTACAGTAGGTGTCTGTGCATGCAATGCGAAACCTCAGTGTTGCAGTGCTTAATGTCCAAGGTAATACATGCCAATCACCTCCTCAAGCAGGTGTGAACCTGGGAGTCAGACCTGAATGGTCTGTTGAGGATCCACATTGTATGTCGTTAAAGACCCAGAACTATGAGAAGAGAATGAGAGAGAGTCAAGTGTGTGTGGGTGAATGTTTAACACCAGGCACTTCTACGCTCTGCAGCTTAAAATGCGTATGTCTGTCTTTGTGTGTCTTAAAAACAACTCCTAGATCTGATCCACAGGGACTCTGCAGTGCAGTTAAGTGCATGAGTAGGTCAGGCACACATTTGAGATACACATGCACACTGGAACCACTTACCCCTTTTCCACCAAAAAAAGAACTGGTTGGGAACTGGTGCTGGTTCAAAGTTGGTTGAACTTGCGAACCCGTTCAGAACCTGTTTGTTTTTTCACTGACTAGAGCGCCCAGGAACGACGTCGTTACATCACTGTACGTCGCTATACAGTACGTCGTAGCTAGAAATGCTTGCAAGTACATTACTTTGGGATTATCCCTAACTCGTGTACCAAGGCTTTAAAAACAATTGAAACATATAAGTCCTTTAATCTTTTCGTTTGATATATAATCTTTTCTGATAAGTTATGTACCCATGTCTTGTCTTTTTTTTTTCTTTCCATTTATTTGTTCTATATTGTTACTGTTTTCTTCTTTGCTTATAATGTCTTCAATAAAAAAATTACAAAAATAGAAACGCTTGCGTTAACTTCAAGCATAACAATTACAGAGGCGGACTACATTGTGTTTCTTCAAATCTTTCTCTTGGCTTTGCGATCCTTTATTATGGTCAGAAAACATCACATCTAAACCCGCCCAGCCCCTGACGTAAGCATGATGTGGTAAAAGAACGGTTCTAGTCCATCAAAGAGTTGGTGCCGCTTTGGAACCAGTTTTCCCGGCCGAGAACCGGTTCTTTGGCTGTCGAAACACAAAGAACTGGTTCGCGCGCAAGCACCGGCTCCGAACCGGCTCTCAAAATGCTTTGGTGGAAAAGTCAGTTAAGGAAATTCAATGAGTGATTTTTTTTTTTGCAATATAATATAGATCTTTAATATTGGCCATAATTGGTTGTCAGCCAGATAGACCCAATTTTGGCATGGACTCAGATTTCATGTCTGAGGAATAATACACCTACCTATTATCTGAAGATGATATATGAAGAGTTCAGATGCAAAAGCCTCTAAATGTCATTTGAAATTTTCTTCTAAAATGACCATTTTTATCAAGCTTGTATATTTAAGTTCAGTAATTTCACTTAAATGACAATTAATAGGTAATCTTCATTGCCATTTAAGTGAAATTACTGAACTTAAATATACAAGCTAGATAAAAATGATCATTTTAGAAGAAAATTTCAAATGGCACTTAGAGGCTTTTGCATCTGAACTCTTCATATCTGTGTTACTAGCTAAATGTGTATCTATCATTATCTATACTATCTATCTATCTATCTATCTATCTATCTATCTATCTATCTATCTATCTATCTATCTATCTATCTATCTATCTATCTATCTATCTATCATCTATCTATCTATCTATCTATCTATATTTATTTATCGATTTAATGATGGGTGGTAACAATCATTAAGGAGCAATACTGTCACCTACTATGTTGAATGTTAATCATATAGTTCCTGCTGCTGGATTATTAACAGTATTATTGTATGTGTAGTATTAAGATAAACATTTTTCCTTTTATTAAAAATATCAGTTATTGTCAATGCCAGTATATTGCACCAACCTGCAGCTCATAAAGAAAGAATGCCTGGGTTGCCATTTCCTCAGAATGTCTGCAGGACACTCATCACTGCACCTTCAGTTCTCACACATATCCCCCTGTACACTTTTTAATATTTGATGTCCCCTTTCTGCAGCCTAACGCTGGCCGTACTGTTTCTGCCTCACCCCACCATAATGCATTGTGACTGGTGCCTACCCGACCCAGTTGTGCGCATTGCACCGTATCTCTTTGCACCCTCAGAGTTACAAATCAACATAAACATAAAAGCATCTTCAGTCGCCCACAGACTTCTGTCACAGAGGCTTTGTAGTAAAATACCTCTCCATGACTTACAATCCAAGTCAGAATAGTGTCCCAGCAAATATGTCTAATCTTGGAGTAGTTGAGACATCTCTCTATATTCTCTCTCTCTGTATTCCTCGATATCTTTAGTTTCTTCACCCTTCCATTTCCCCTTAAGTGTGTCTGTTCGCATGGGTTAGTGGAAGACAGGTCAATCACTGTGTAACTGCTCAGTCCACCACAGAGCAAACTGCTCCACTTCAGATCATGTATTTGAATAAATGGTGTGGAAGTTGAGAGGCAGTCCTGTGTACATGGAACTATCTGCACAATGTTTATTTGCTTGTGAACAAGCATAGGCTCTGAGCGTCCTCTCTGAGCGCGGTTTACACCACAAAGCTGAACTTTCCAGCTCAGCTGAAAAGACTGGCATACATAGACCTAGCAGCTTAAATAGGTAAAATTCAAGAATTCCATGATCAACAAGCTTCACAGAAAGACCTTGCTGGTCTGACCAGCATGGAAAGTTAGTTCAAGAAAGACGCAATGAGTTATTTACTGAGAAATGCAATTATACGAAATATATATATATATATATATATATATATATATATATATATATATATATATATATATATATATATATATATATATATATATATATATATATATATATATATATATTCACAATATAAGATGTTTTGAAGAATATTGGTAACCATATTTGGACCAACTAAATGATGATAGAATTTCCTTTTTTAAGGGGGAACTATCCCTTTAAGTGTCTTTAACTACTATGTATGTAGCCTACATTTAAATGTATCATTGTGTACATACATGTTTTTATATTGTACTTTTTACTATTTAAAAAATACCTGCATCTAATTATAGCTGTAATTAATTTCTTTAATAGCATCTTTAATTACACTGTTTACCCTTCCCTTCCATCTTAACTCACTCTTATACCTACCCATACCACCAAACTTGTCCCCAACCTTACCCGTACTCCACCTCAGTAGTGGAAAAAGTGTTTTGCAATACAATACAAACACAATAAGAACATTGTACTGTAACATTTGCTTTGATGTAAGCTTATGTAATCAAATTGTCTAAATGTTTTAATATTAAAGTCAAACAATAAATGTAATTTTGACACTCTTTATCGTGGCGTTACATCGCTGTATCTGCTTCAGGTCAGCGTGAACCGATCATCTCTTACTACTAGTTATTGCATGAAATAAATTTGAATGACCATCAGATGGTAATGTTCAAAGATACAGTAGAAGTTATTGAAATGTATCACCCAATCAAAGTTTCAAGCATGGAAAGACGCCAATGAAACACCTTGAGAACAATCTGACCTTACTCTATAATATTTCAGCAGCAGTTTTGAGTGGAAACATTAGTCAATGGGCAATGCATAAAACTCAAAATCTGTTTCTGGGTCAAAATGTCTGAAAATTATTGAGATGGTCATGTGTTATTTTCCTTCTTTTAGTTCCTGTTCTGTTATTTTTCTTTCACCATTATAGCAGTATTTTCTCAGGAGATGGGCTCACTTTCTTGCTCTCTTTTTCTTTTCCCCTTCCAATCAAGCTCCAGTCTTTTCTTCAAGTCAACGTGACCCAGGTTCATGTAGATGAGTGTGTGGATGCTGACTGTCGGGGTGGAGGGGGTTGCTCCAGCCACCTGAGCGTGACTGATAAGCCGGCGGTGGTCGACTCGGGCAGTATGGCTCTAGTGTCAGTGACTGTGGAAGCCACAGCTGTCTGCAGCTGCTCAGCACGTGAACACGTCCACCAGAGCTGCTCTGTCTATCCCAGAAACCCCTGCCACAATGGAGGAGTATGCTTGGACACGCAGAGTGGATACAGGTGAGAGAACAGGTTTTCCTTTGAGAGTCCCAGAGTGTATTCAAATGACTTAATTTCACTTCGTAAATGGGGAGAGAGACATAACAGTAGTGAAGTTATGACAACAGGCTTCCATTAGCAGTCTGTAGTTGCAAGTTCTTGAGCATATGCAAGCTTTTTGAGGAAACAACCAAACACATCTGAACATTACATTATGTTGAGAATTGTATGATGAAACTGTCTGAAATTAACAATGCAATTACAAGCCTATATGCCTCATCCTTATCTCACATTCATATGCCTCTTTGTGAGTACAAAAAAAGACATGATCAAGTGAACTTCCACATGGATCCTACACTCCTTTTAAGGTTCTATATAGAACCTTTTCCTTTAAGAGTGTAGCCCCTATTTGTAGGTCTAATCTTCTCACTTCTGAGCTTTTTCCACAAATATGAGGCTGAGAAAACCTTTCTTTTTCTGTGTTATTCAATTATCCAGTCCTGGCATGGATATTGATTTCCTTCCCTGAATAACAATACTGAGTGACTTGGATTGGACGGGTTTGCGGGAGCAAGGAGGCTTATGATGATTGTTAGGTGGGGATTTTTTTTTTTTTTTTGCAGAATACATTGAAACCTGGCAGCCCGCAAGTTAATAACAAACGCTCTAATGCAAGTTTTTTCAACTGTGGCTATAATTGAACGAGGCTGGCGAGCCATGTCTCATGTTGAACATTTTGAACAAAAATTTCTGTGTTTTAGGTTCTGTTTCCAAGCATGGATAGTTAATTATAATTGGAAGGTACAACATAGTTATAATTAGATTTGATGTTTCTTTATGTAAACTGTAGCCTATATGTTGGAAAGCTGGGCAGATTTTTCATCACTTCTAATTAAAACATAATTAGTCAGATCTTCTAATCATGCTAATTAATGTATTGCTAAGCTAATTTGATATTTCAAATGCATGTGCAAGTTTGATTAGAATAGCTGGATTGAGTTAAAATACTGCACCTTCACATGGCAATTGTGACAGGAATATATCAACAGTGATCAGCAAAGAAATTAGTACAAGTCTTCACATCATTCAAACAACTAATTTTATAAGGCTGTAACGAAGTGTAAGACCTTGTCAGAGCAAAATCGCATGGTTTATAGTTCTATTGGTTTGTAAGTATAAATGTGCATACAAATTGGTATGTTTTTATGGAGTGTCTTTACACAAAGTGGAGTTAGAGTGCCTTGTTAGAAGCTATTTACAATAACTCCTCCCACCTGTGTCTGACTGAGCTAGTAAAATGACAAATGAAATAATTTTAACAGGAACATTGGTGTGGTGGCTAAGGTGGGTGCGTTAGCTTTTGACGCGACCAATTCAAGTTTGATTCTGTCTTTTTCCAAACAAATTCTTCCTTTTCCCATTATATATCAATTAGGAGAGGTACGGGAAATATATGCAGATGTGCTGTGTTCTAATCACTGCTTGTCATATGGAGGATTTTTTGGAGGAAATTAAAAATGCGGAGCAATTAATGATACCAGCTTGACATCTTCCAAAGGGGGCATTTAAAAAATGAAATTTCACATGTGCCCATTGTATGATTTTTATGTTGAGCATTTACCTTACTCAGACTTTGTGACTAATTGAGACCACTTTTTTTTTTTTTTTTACTGGGGAGACTGACTCTCATGCAATCCTATTTGCTCATAATACCCTTTGCATTACATTATATGAGACATCATGTAAATATCTGCTTTAATACCACTTTGAGATCATACATGCAACACATGTGCTTGCAGTGGCTTAACATCCCATTCTGATATACTGCATGTCTGTTCTACGCCTCATTTTATCACTTTGAAAAATATAGAGAAATTAATTTAGCTCTCAGTGGTTTAATTAAAGAAGAAAGTAAAGCTAAGGATTTGTGAGCGGTCAAACCTAGTGAGCATATAATGTGATGAGTTGGGCCATAGTGCGTCATGCCTCAAGCCCTCGTCTAATCCTAATAATGTCTGCCGGCAACAACTTCAATGTTGCGTCTGTGTTACGTCAACCTTCCACTTTTCTTCAGCCTTCAAGCATATGTATATGTGTCTTTTTTTATGTCAGAATTTTTATATTTATTTGAAAAATGTTTATTTGTACTGTGTACACTCATACAGAGCGGTTTATCAAACATAGACATTTGTATGAAAAATTGGGATTTGTATGCATTGATATTACATGGTCTATATGGTTATCTTGCTTTGGCAGAATTAACTTGCTCACACTGCTTGGATATTTATGTGTCAAGAGAGACTTAGACCTGCAGCAAAGTGCTTTAAATGTCCATGTTTTCTTGCACAAACGCTGTTATTCGCATGCATCAAACATCCAACCATCTTTGTGTGTTTACCTCTCAAGGTACTCTTTCTATTAACTGAACTTCATGAGTCACTTTCCTTCAGCCTATGTCTGTGCTTTATTAGAATTAAATAGATGTGCAAATCTTTTATGAATTTATATCAGTGGGAAAGGGGTCGAATGTCAAACACATTAACCCATAGACTATAAATCTGAATAGAATAGTCCTGCAAAAAATAATAAAATTTATCCAACCGCTGATAAGATTATGCAAAAAAAAAAAAACTATTTCTGCAGCTACTGTTAGCATAAGTAATCCGACAAAAAATGTCTCATTACTTACAAATTACACATAATTATTTGTAAATTATATATTTGCAGGCCCAATATAGATGCTGAAAAGTACTGTATTTATCATAAGTAGATTGTGGAGTATTATTATGTACAGATGATGAAATGTAGAACTAAAGTCAGTTTAAACTTAAACACCCTCAATTAAACTTTGTTGTCTAATTAAACTGGATCATTTTAGTTGATTGTTACAATTTTATGTAATTTGCTGTGTTCGTGAAATGTTTAGTGTTTAGTATTGGTTTTATGTACTTGAAATCTAAACTTTTATTTGCTCAAAGGATTTATATTACTTTATTGTACATATTAATGAACAGCATATTCTGCAACTTTGGGATCCAATGTTGTTCATTTATAACTTTTATAACTTGTGTGTATATATATATATATATATATATATATATATATATATATATATATATATATATATATATATATATATATACACACACACACACACACTACCGGTCAAAAGTTTAAGATTCGGTAAGATTTTTTATGTTTTTAAAAGAAGTCTCTTCTGCTCACCAAGGCTGCAATTTTGTGATAAAAAATGCACACAATAACACAGTAATATTGTGAAACATTACGACAATTTAAAATTACTTTTTTATGTTAATATATATATTAAAATGTAATTTATTCCTCAGAAAAAAGGCTGAATTTTCAGCATCATTAACTCCAGTCTTCAGTGTCGCATGATCCTTCACAAATCACTCTAATATGATGATTTTATGCTTCAAAAACATGTATGATTATTATCCATGTTGAAAACAGTTTTTTACATTTTTATTTCAGGATTCTTTGATGAATCGAAAGTTCAAAAGAACAGCTTTTATCTGAAATTGAAAGCTTTTGTTACATTAAACACTACCCTTTAAAAAGTTTGGGGTCAGTAAAAATTTGTATTTTATTTTTTTGGGGAAATAAATAAGAAATCAATATTTCTATTCATCAAGGATGAGTTACATTGATCAAAAGTTACAGTAAAGACATTTATAATGTTAGAATATATTCTAATTAAATAAATGCTGTTCTTTGAACTTTCTATTCATCAAAGAATCCTGAAATAAAAATGTAAAAACCTGTTTTCAACATGGATAATAATCATACATGTTTTTGGAGCATAAAATCATCATATTAGAGTGATTTGTGAAGGATCATGTGACACTGAAGACTGGAGTAATGATGCTGAAAATTCATTACATTTTAAAATATATTAACATAAAAAAGTTATTTTAAATTGTCATAATATTTCACAATATTACCGTGTTTTTTGTGTATTTTTTAATAAAAAAATTGCAGCCTTGGTGAGCAGAAGAGACTTCTTTTAAAAACATAAAAAAATCTTATCGATCTTAAACTTTTGATCGAGTATCGTGTATGTGTGTATATATATATATATATATATATATATATATATATATTAGTGCTGTCAAACGATTAAAATATTTAATCGCGATTAATCACATTAATGTCATAGTTAACTCGCGATTAATCGCACATTTTTAACTATTCTATATATCTTTTGATTTCTTTTGATTTCTTTTTGTTGCATTATTTTTTCTCATTTTAATGCTCTTATCAACATGGAAAAGTGGATTGGCTTGTTTAGTGCAAATGTTTTTTTTTTTTTTTTATTATTATTATTATTGAAAATAACATTGGAATAGTGTTAAATTTCACACTATATAAATAATCTCTCACACAATGTAACACTGTCTACCAATAAAAGTGTGAAAAAAATACTGACAGGTCCTAATATTGACGAGGGGGTGGAGAATTCGCATTAGCTGTGTGTGTGCTTGGCCATCATCAAGTGGTGTTTCAGGCTGGACGTGTTGCGATGATGATAGCTCAGTTCACAACGACAAAACACACAGATCACTTGGTCTTGTCAATAGGACAGTTTGGCAACTTTTTAAAAGTAAACTTTCCAATTCAGAATCTTAGGGCATCCATTTCGGTGTCTTGCGCTCGTCATCCACTCAAAACGTAACGTTACTATTTGGCCGGCTCGCAAGCCCAAACGAGTGTGTGCGGCACAAAACATCCTCGCGCTGCGCTCTGAAACCCATTCATTTCAATGGCTTGCGCCGCGCGAGGACGTTTTGTTGCTTCTTCGAACCAAAGAGCAAGCGGATCTAAGCTAGATCGAAAACAAAACAACAGGCATGCCACAAACACACGTTTCGGCTTTGACTGGATGACGAGCGCGAGACGGCGAAATGGATCAGGACGCATGCCGCGTCCTGTTGCAAAAGCATGTGACAAAAAAACATTAATCGCGCGTTAAAAAAATTAACGCCGTTAAAATGGGTTTGCGTTAACGCCGTTAATAACGCGTTAAACTGACAGCCCTAATATATATATATATAGTTGTTGTTGTTGTTGTTGTTGTTGTTTACATGTTTAAAGTTGCAATAGGTGACCTGGGAAATGCTAAAGTTAGCCTGCTAGCACTAAAAGCATACAATCCCACACTCCCTACAAATCGCTGTCTAAAGCCATGCCTCCTCAAAAACACATGGACGCGTACAGACCAGAAGCGAGACAATCAGAATAAACGTTATTGCATGTGTCATTATGTCATGTGTCATTCACTGGTGAGAAAAATTTACAGTACACCAAAGACTATAGAATAACACTATATAATACAATAAGAACGTCGTGTCACTCGTATTGTTTTGAATGGAGAAAAGTGCAATGCTCAATATGGTGTAATAAGTCCCACCTTGTAAATAAGAGCCAATCGCCGATTAGTAAAGTCACTGTTACCTCTTAAAGGGTTAGTTCACCAAAAAATGGAAATTTTGTCAGTATTTACTCACCCTCATGTTGTTCCAACCCGTAAGGCCTTCGTTCATCTTCGGAACACAAATTAAGATATTTTTTATTCAATCTGAGAGCTGAATCACTCCTGCATACTAGTCCATTGGCTTCTTGAGGAATTGAATCTTGCTGGCCTCGAAAAGTTATTAAGACATTGTTAAAATAGTCCAAGTGACTACAGTTGCTCAATCTTAACTTTATCAAACGACGAGAATACTTTTTGTGCGCAAAAAAAAAAAAAAAAATAAAATAACAACTTTGTTACAACTATTCATTTACTTCTCTCTGCTTCGAGTCAGGTTACTAGTTTAATAGTGTAAGCTTCTGTTATTGTACGTCACGCGCATCACACACATGACCAGCCTCGGCCAATAGTGAGCCTACGTGTGACGTAGCTCTACGCTATCACACTACATTAACTGACTAGAGGCTTATAGAGAAGGAAGTGAACAGTTGAAATAAAGTTGTTATTTTTATTTGTTTTTGCGCACAAAAAGAATTCTCGTCGCTTGGACTATTTTAACAATGTCTTTAATAACTTTTCAGAGGCCAGCAAGTTTCAATTCCTCAAGAAGCCTATGGACTAGTATGCAGGAGAGTACAACTAACCCAAAATGATAGTGATTGCTATCAGGATATGAGAAGACTTTCAACCAGCATAACAAAAAATGTTTCTGTAGACAATCACCTATTGCACCTTTAATGAGAAATAAGAAAAAAAAATGCTTTTTGCAATGAAGTGCTCAACAATAGCAGACTATATGCTTTATTAAAATACTATTTCTGATATGCAGATACATGTCTGCTGTATATTCCAGCACAGTGCACATCATTCCACTGAGGGCCGGACCTCAAGATTTAAGGAGCAACATGTAGATTGTCAGGAAGGAGTCTTAATGGTGGATTTGTAAATGGAGGACAGGGGGAGATTATTATAGGTCTTTTACAGGCTAACCAATGGAATCCTTATACTGTTTTTTGCTGGCAGGAAATGAGCAAAAGGGAAGGGGTAAAAGGACCAGTGGGAGTAAGAGGATTGTGTTTAGCCATCATGGCTGATATTAATGCCAGGGTTCACTCGGGGAGATAAATTGGTCTGATTTAGTACATCAACCAGAACAGACTTGAGCCTTTTTCACAATGTAGGAAGAAGTTTCTATTTTAAAATGTTCTATTTTACTGTCTCTCTGGCATTCCATCGCTGACAAGCACACCCTTAATATTTTAGGAATTGCTCACATTTACCCCTTTGAATTTCATGGGACAGAGGCCAATTCTTTCAGTTTGTTTCTGCTTTATAAAGATCGGTGACCCTGCTGATGTTTATCAAAGGCTGTTGATTTCTTTAGGGAATGAAAAAAAAACTGTCAAACTGCTTTCTTGCTGTTTTTTTATGCTATTTAACATTTTTGTTCACAAACAACTGCTTGCAAAGAAATGCCCCAAAGAAACTAAAAAATGTATGATCAGCAAACACGCTGATCATGTTTTTTCATCTTTCTGCTCCTTTGCTCAGTCTTTTCTCAGACCAGCTTCGATATTCTCTTTTGCTCCATTGGGACTGTCTTTTTCATTGATTCTGTCACATAATTTGATCTCCACATTGAATTGCCCACTCAAAGCATCCCTTCATCCATCCCTAAAACCCTGCCGACTGACTCTTATCAAAACCAAATCACAGGGCTTATGCATTACTCAATCCTCAGCCTAAACATGAGTCGCCTGACACAGTTTCTTCTTGAAACTTTAGCTTAAAAGGGTATTGTTCCCTTGACAGAGTTACTTTATTGTATTGATTCGGACAGTTGAAATGTTGTCTTATTGCAACCAGATTGGCTACCCTGTCTTGCTGGATTTGTGTCTTGGGAGAGCATTAGGCGCACCATGCAGGCTAGAAATTTGTCCAAATCCAGCACACTGTGCGGCTGATATTAATCAATGGGCATTAGAAATATAATATCTGTGCCATTATCATGGAAAGATTTCTCTGTGGTGTGCATTACTCTTCCATCCCGCACATGTATCCATCTCAACACACTTGATGGATGAGTCGAGAATGATCTGATACACTATCTGAAATCTTTGAGACAGATTCCTGTTAGCTTTGGCATCTTATGAGAATGGATATAAAAAAAGAAACTCACTGCACTTTTATCTTTGATATTTTTGTTTAAGTTTTATGAAGAATCATCCAAATGTGTACACTTGCTTTAGATAGAGCTTGTACTCATAAAATATTCCTATAATTGTTTAATTATGTATTATACTAGCCAGTCACCAACAGTTCTTTAAGCATGTTAAAATGACGTGACCTGTAGTTCGTCACTAAACATCAAGGGTATCTTCATCCCCATTGGCTGTCGTCTCTGTAGATACGCTGTCTTGTGTTGTTTGGTGACTTGAAGAGCGAAAATTGAAGAAACTGGGAGAATCTGTACCTGTAGGCCAAAGAAGCAAAATGTCTGAAGCCAGAAAAACAAAAAAAAATTAGCGTGGACATCGGTACGGCATGCACAAGGTGGAACGATTTGATAACATAGACAATAGGGATGCCCAAGTTGCTTTTATGTTTGTTGAACAGGTAAAATAATTAAGTGGGTTTCTGATTTCTAAAATTCACTTGTATTAGTGTAGCCTGGCATGCCATCAAGATGTTAGGTCTGGGAACTCATCATTGACAGGGCTCAATCCGACGGGCGGGATAAACAGTTGTTTTTTACAAATTCTATCTGCACACAATTGGATATCGCTACAACCAGTCAGAGCAACGAAGAAGGTGACGACCAGTGGAGCAAGTTGATGTATTAAACTTTTACCGTATCCAGTCGGCAAATCTCCGAACACATCTTTTTTTTTTTTTTTAAGAAAAGATTAAGTTGAAATCATCTAGAGTAGTCAAAGCCGAATGGAAATACAGCTGTTCGCCAGCAGCAGCCATTCTTTGTTTTCAAGTAGCAGTGAACCGTCGCAACTGTTCATTATGTTTAGCCCACCCGCCGACTCTATACACGATGTGATTGGCCTGACCAGAGTTTGGTTTTTCCAGCTGAAATGTCTATGGAGAGTTGCTAGACCACACTGGCTGCAAAATAATTTTTGCTGCCGCTAGGGTGCGTCTGAGATTTCTAGGCTAGTATCAGTGTGCTTTATTTATTCATGCCAATAGATGGCAGTACTGTGCTGAACACCATTGTGGTATAGGTATCTAAAGAACATGAAGCACAGCAATGATAGCTAGCTAATGACCTACATTCATAGACATCATATAGGTAGACGCCTTATCGACCGCTACTGCCTATTGGCACGGACGAGAATTGGAGCCGCCATCTTAAACCGGTCATCCGCTCCGCTCAGTGTAATCTGAATGGCAAGTGAAATGAGTTGTCAGCGCATTAAATTAATCATATCTCACTGAATACTGAACTGATTTTCACGCGTTTTTTTTTTTTTTTGCTGCAAAGGTCATTCATGTAGCTATGATACAGGACACATGGTTCGGCGTATTTGAATATCCATTGTAGGTTTGACAGTAATATAATATTCTGATATAAGATATAAAGTGACCAGACACAATGAGTGATGAAGGATATAATGTATTTTATAAATCACACACTATACAAATAATAAAGAAACAGATAGTAGCAGTAAAGTAAGATATTTTAATAAGTTGAAGAAACAATTTATGATTGACACACGGACATACACGCACACACATACACACGATTCGTATGATTATGACTCACACGAACACACACACACACACTCTCTCTCTCTCTCTCTCTCTCACACACACACACACATATAGAGAACGCAGCCACCGAATCTGACCGAACGCAGCCACCTGTAATAAAAATTGAGAAGAAGCTTTTCAACGTGTTTGCATCAGTAATTTCTAAAAATTTAATTCGGACAACATTAAGCCTATACCTTTTTTATTGTATGTGGATGTGGGAGGGGAAAATGTCGAGACTAAAGCCCTATTCGGAATCGGATTAACTTTACAAAGGTAGGCTAAGATCGAGTAAGTTGATGTAATTTTACCACAGGACTTCTGTAATATCAATAGCCAAATCGCATGTGATAAGATATAGGTTATCAATAAAACTAGAAGTTGGAGGGGTAACTCAATTTGCGCATCGCTGTCATGCGTGTATATTACGTTCCTGATGTGCGCAAACACAAATAACCTATACAACAGGGCAGTTGAATTTCTTATCTGATAACCTAGAAGCTCTTGTAATTATTACTTTAACAGTTACCCCACCTCTCCATGCCGGGTGAACACTGGCGAATGCAGTAAACAGCATTTCACAACGATTTCAGTACAGTAATAGCAAATATCCTTGCTCCTTCTCGATTATCTGGTAATATTCTATTCACAAAATGCAACCAACAGTGCGGTAATGTTAAGACTTACTTGTGAAAAGCACTATTTTCGGTGGTCGGCGATTAGAACGGGAAAATGCTCCACAGTGCTCTGGCATCATATCTGCTGCCACGC